>MDKH01128952.1:0-10563 GCA_005239495.1 Nicotiana undulata
TTATTTCAGACCTTTTGTTTGTAGTAATCTCGTAGATAGTCCGTGAGTATGTGACACCAGTTCTGGGATTTGTTTTTGGATTTTATTTCGAAAAGTGCTATGTTGTGTTTTGGGTTATTTTGTTAAATTTTATATGGTGGGCCATCGAAGCCTTGGTTATCTTGTTCGTATTTGTTGTTAATAAGTTTTATTAGTTCAAACGTTGGCTTGTCTAGCGGGTTCAACGTTAGACGCGGTCATGGCCCGAAGGTGGGATTTTCGTGTCGTGACACTTATACTAAGGTGCAACAGAATATATACACTATGAGTTTAATTAAAAAGAATGAAATAGGCATGGCATATGCAAGTTAAGCAAGTAAAAGACATGAAAAACACCATAACAATTGAGATAGATTTCAAGTACGGGAAAATAACAACATATCACACAAAATATCTAATGGCGACAACGACAACTCAAGGTGTAGGCGGAAATGTATACACGGAAAACAGATATCACATCATAATGCATGTCCCTCATCCTCACCGGCACGGAAACACCCTTTGTGCCATGACCTCACAATATTAAAAGCATAACAATATAAATGAAATGGCACGGCATCACCCTTCGTGCTTTACACTCTTTCCTTACATGATAATATATATGAAATGGCACGGCATCACCCCTCGTGCTTTACACTCTTCCTCACATGATAATGATATGAAATGGCACGGCATCACCCTTCATGCTTTACACTCTTTCCTCACGTGATAATGTATATGAAATGGCACGGCATCACCCTTCGTGATTTACACTCTTCCTCACATGATAATGATATGAAATGTCACGGCATCACCCTTCGTGCTTTACACTCTTTCCTCACATGATAATGTACATGAAATGGCACGGCATCACCCTTCGTGCTTTTCTCTCTTCCTCACATGATAATGATATGAAATGGCACGGCATCACCCTTCGTGCTTTACATTCTTTCCTCACGTGATAATGTATATGAAATGGCACGGTATCACCCTTCGTGCTTTACACTCTTCCTCACCAAGCATATGAATATCAATAAAATTCCAAAGCAGGAAGTATATATAACATCGAGAAGAGTGTTCAATGAATATTCCAAACAAAATTCTCAATTACTGCTTTACAGGCCAACAAAGATTTAATGAACTCTCAAGGAAACACATAATTCAAGTACTTCCACAAATCCCGCAATTTAACATCAGTACAAGTATGGAATCTAGCATCTCAAAATATCAGTCGTAACAATGTATTAACGATTATGCATAGTAGTTTAAAAATTTTGGTTTCAAATAGGAAGAGTTCTCTCGGTTTACGCTATTATTAAACGCCCAAAAAGTTGGAAAATCTACTAGTTAACCTTGATGTATTTTGTAGTATGCCTCGCCCAAAAAAAACTGTTTTTTTTTTTTTAAAAACATTGGTGATCACACTTATGAAAAGAGAAGGTCACGTTACAAAAGAGCCTCACCACATATGCGTTACCATATCGTTTTGCTTTTACATGCTTAGGAAATAAGGACCTAATTATGTAAATATTTTACTTGTAATCTTATTAAATTACTTATATTTATTATTAATAATTTTTTTCATGGTCAAACGACCTAAACTCTATTTTATATTTAGAGTTCACAACATATGAACTTCTTTGACAAGAGTTGGACAATAACGCAACATAAAGCGCAAAAGTGGGTGCTTCACATGTTTGGAGACTTTCCAGAAACTACTTCAATCTGCAGCATTATGATCAATCAGCTTTTAAAACAAACTAACAACCAAACAATTGCTAAACAAAAAAAAAATGGTGATCAATTATGTTTCTTCAATGATGACTTATTTTTTTCTAATCACTGTCGACATACATTTATTCTGTATCAATGACCGAACTAAACACATCAATGTATTTTCAGAAATTCTATACAATCTAATCACGTTATCTTAGGCTAGGTCTTTGTTTCTAACATTTTATACTACGTTCTTAATATCTATAAAACAAACGAAGCAAGGAAATTACGTAATTCTAAAAAACACAATTACAACGTCATCTATCCCCGAGTATGATAAACCCCGGCACTACATATATACTCGTCACCTCATATATGTATCACCCCCGCATGTAGCAAACAATGGCAAATAGGAGAAAAAAATTCCTTCAATAAAGTTAGGCAAAATACTTACCTTGATTCGGCTAACTCAATAATCAATTTTTCGCCTTTCCTTTACAGATTCATCTCCGCTCATCTCAATCTAGTCCAAGAAGACTCAATAATATTAACAAGAACTCAGTTACAGCAATCTTCGACGAACTAAATCTGACCGAAAAAATGAAACAACAGCAGGAGTTTGGAACGCAAACCCCGTCGGCGAACTCGAATCGGCACCGAAAAGCCCGAAACCCAAATCGACCTCAATCAAACTGATTAAGATCAATAGTTTCAAGAAAGGGATCCAGTACGCTTCGGTTCTTTGTGTGAGGAAGGGGGTTGATGATTAGAGGTGTTTTACATGGTTATGAAGTTTATTGGTATTGGATTTTGAATCCGAGATTGACTGCACCATTTTGGAATTGGAGTTTGGGAATTTTTGGAATACCCTTCTTTTTTTTTCCTCTTTTCGTTTCCCCTTTGTCTTTGTTCTGTGTATGTGTGTTGAAGATCTTTCGAATTTTTTTTTTTTTTTTTTTTAAGGTTTTAGTTATGGAAAATTTTAACTCCTAATTATTATAAAAAAATTACTACTTTGCTCATTTGCTTGTGTGATGGTAATTAAGTCCACTACAATATTTCATCTCATACATAAATATTATTTCCAACTATAAATATATCTTTATGAAACCACATATAAAATAAATAATTAGTATTATTTTATAAGAATAAGAAATTATAATTAAAGAATAACTTAAAAGTTCATTCTTAAAATATTGGGATATTACATTCTCCCCCACTTAAACTTTCGTTCGTCCTCGAACGAGTTAGAAAGCACAAAATAACTGTCATATTTACTCTACATGTCCATCTCGGACTAACTTGTAGCTACATCTGTTAGATGTGTGTTACAACACTTTTACTCATGGAACCTTAAGAAGAACTTGTAGCTACATTTTATTTTTCATGGGAAAACCTTAAGAAGACCTTTTTACCTTTCTTGAACTCTAAATTACGATCTTATTTGTCTACATAGGAGTTTTGTCTACTCTATAATGTTTGAAACAACCTCGGTAACCAATACAACATCATACAAGGCTTGCTAAATCAAATATGAACCAACTGTTGTGACTTATCATATTCAGCCAACTAGATAGAGCAATACAATGACATCTATATAAAGTTTAAAATGATAAGATTTGCATATCGAGTTAGTAAACTACTATCATGCACGAACTCGGCCACCAAAAGTAATTAATCATGAATAACTCAAAAGGTATTAACAATCTATCTGGCTAGTGTTGACTGAAGCCCATATTCTCTCACGCCTCCATTATGTTGGATCACATATAAGCACGACGACTATATTTCTATAGTGGAAAACATCCATCATTCTTTCATACATCAGTTTTGGAACACATCCAAATACTCTTATATAAATCTCTCGTGTACGGCAGCACTGGAACACTTTTGTACGCCCCTATATAATACTTTCACATAAAGAAGTGCTGAAATACAACCATACACTTCTACATAAATACTTCGTGGCCTGTTAATATTGTGATACATGAAGATACAATCTTCTTATACGATTACAATATCTCCCGAGCATATCACGACATAGGCTAGTATGATAAACAAGAAATCAACCGACTGTATCAGGCACATGAATTCCCTAAGTCTATCACGTTGACTCAAACTGGGGTCACTATTTTCTTAACATGCACGAAACCAACCACGAAGTCCAAAGTTATCTATCTTAACTTCCAATAAAGCACAATCAGGTTTGCGCAAATTCTTTCGATTCTTTAACACCCGCATTTAGCATATGAACAGTTCAAATAACGAATAATGATTTATTTTTTTGTACCACCCTTTTAGCAGACA
This sequence comes from Nicotiana undulata, assembly GCA_005239495.1. Lineage (NCBI taxonomy): Eukaryota > Viridiplantae > Streptophyta > Magnoliopsida > Solanales > Solanaceae > Nicotiana > Nicotiana undulata. The sequence goes on from MDKH01128952.1 coordinate 4,042, forward strand.
TCACAAGGCTCAAAATATAACGGTAGAAAAAAAGTTATACTTATGACCTCTAGTAATTAATCGATATTATTTGTACGTCCATAGGACTTTCCTCAAGCGCCGGATATGCTTTTATCAACTACAAAAATATTCTCATATGTCATTAATAAATATAATAAGTAGAAGAGAAGGAACAATTTGAATACTCGATTCATCTAGTACACGACTAGTAATAGTTCCTTCGATTATCCAAGAGACCTTACCAAAATTTCACATTAAACATGATTGATCTTGGAACATATTTTAAAATATTTAAATCTTTTATCTCTCATCCATGATGTCCCAGTCACAAGTCTATCTTAAAATATAAAGTAACAAACTATAATTGAATGTAAAAATTATCTAGGTGTAACAGAATAAAAATTTCCTTCACAGCGCCCTAAGTCATCTGTTATTATTGATCAGAAAATTCATAAATATATTGTCTTAAGCACCACAAAATAAAATACTTGGTTTAGTGAATTCTCAATCATGAAGTCTTGTAACTTACTCTTTTAGTTCCTTTGACTCAACAGAGCCATTCTATAATACTAACGAAAAAATTGAGTTCTCGCAGTATATCAATACCTAAGACTATCTCCCTATCAGGTGGTATACTTGGTAGGTTCTTTGAAAATATATTTGAAAACTAATTAAATACTAAGACTAACTCAATAGTCGGTTACTCAACTCTAGTGCCTTGAGTTATAGTTAAAATACAATATATACTCTTCACTTATCATATATATAACTTTTAATATGAGGTAGCTTTTCTTATAGGCATGCTGAGATTTGTTTATATTCAATACTAGGATCAATCAAAGTGAAAAAATATGATAATCTTTCATGTAATTAATCATAGGCAACACGAAATCGTCCAATCCAAGTACAAGATAACCTCAAGCTCAACTATGCCAAATTATAACTAATCTGTAAGTGAATCACGATTGAGAGTTATGTCCACATATATTCGATAGACCAGTCAACAATAGACTCTCCTATATGTGTCGAAACTATAAATAAGTTATTTAAATACTCAAGTCCATTCTTTATCCTCTTCTATATTGTATTTTTTTATATAAAAAAATATTGCTCATCTTCCTTAAGTATGTATTATACCAAACACAATATATGTTAACAAGATCATAAGAACCAATTACTTTTCTTGATGGCACCCATCTTATTGGTACTCAAATCTCCTTTACGGTTCATCAATTTATATCTAATTTGTGGCAGTCTTAATACTCTACATCTTATCTCTTACTTTAATAGCTAGTCATGCTCGTGCGCGCCGAATTTCATAACTGATATCTTACTATGTTAGTGCATTAACTCTCATATTTGAATCTTATTTTCTCTCACAAGCTAAAACTTATCTATGGACACCCAACATAATTTATTATATAGCACATAGTGTTACTATTATTCTTATACTCCATGCGCTTGAATTAGTATGGTCGCACCATATTCACATTTATAATGTTATCATCGCGATATCACAAATAATAGTGAATCGCTTCAAGAGGCATTAAACTAAAAACTGTATAAGTGCTTTCTTTATATCTTTCACTGCCAACTCCAATAGCCTAGACGTGACTAAAATATTAAACTCCTTACTTTTCAACATTCAAAAACTTTAATCAAACTCTCAACCTTCTTAAGAATTTTGGTAGATATTCATTTGATAGTAGAGCTATCTCAAAATTTACAGTTTGCAAAATCTCAACTATAATAACGGCATAATGCATCCCATAGACTCAAGGCCATTTTAAGTTGAACATTTATCATTTAAAATATTTAACCCATTTGTTTCATGTAGCAGAGGAGGATACACGTATCCTAGCCGTCTGCGAAAGAGATATTCCTATGTTTAACGTGATTCATTTCGAAGCACGAATAAGGAATGAAAGATGGGGAAATTTTTCCTAAATGCCTTGTAGCCTCCCGAAGATAGGTATGGACGTCATCATACCGATCCGCAGGACTCTACTAGGCACTTGCTCATGACTCGTAGAACCTACAAACCTAGTGCTCTGATACCACTTTGTCACGACCCAAAAATCACAGGTCATGATGGCACCTAACTTGACCCGCTAGGTAAGCCAATTAATAAAATAAACACCCAAATAAACTTATCGAAAATTAAATTAGGATTTATCAGAACTTTCATAATTTTACCCAAGATCTGGTAGTACGAATCATGAGCTTCTAAGACTTAGAATATACAAAGCTAGTATGAATAAATACACGTTCTCTTTGAAAAGTACATAACAGAATAATAATGTCTAAAACTACCAAGGACAAGTGGCAGCTTCTATACAGAATACACGAACGTCTTCAGGGTCAGCCCCCAACTTTTTTAGCAGCTCCACTCCAATAGTCTGCACAGAGTGTGCAGAAGTGCAGTATCAGTACAACCGACCTCATGTACTGGTAAGTACCTTGATTAACCCCGTCGAAGTAGTGACGAGATTTTTAGTTAAAAGATACTCATTAATAAACACTATAATGTAAACTAACAAATAGAACCAAAAGAAAGAATAATATAATAGAGTACACCATGCGACTGCAACAGGAATTAACGAGTATCAGAAAGAATCACAATTTAACAGTTTCCAACATCTCAACCGGCCCTTTCCTTAAAACGAAAGCCCATGAACTACAACAATCAGCTCATATACTTTCATAGTGTGATAAAGTACTCAAGACGTCAAGTCTAACGGCACGACAACACCCTTTGTGCATTTAGCTCATCCTCAACATATATGTATAAAACAGTACCAACCAAATGATAGAAATATCGACAATAGATATGACAAGGAAGGGAAGTATGCAAGCAGTAATAATAACCAAGAATGTACAGAAGACATCAGTAACAGAACATGATTTTCCCAAGTTAACAAGTAAGGTTATGAAGGACTAGCACAGTGGAAGACTTATACTAAGGTGCAACAGAATAGATACAACATGAGTATAATTAAAAAAAAACAGGAAATAGGCATGGCATATGCAAGTTAAGCAAGTAAAAGACATGGAGAACACCATAACAATTGAGATAGATGTCAAGTACGGGAAAATAACAACATATCAAACAAAATATCTAATAGCCACAACGACAATTCAATGTGAAGGCGGAAATGTATACACGGAAAACAGATATCACATCATAATGCATGTCCCTCATCCCCACATGCACGGAAACACCCTTCGTGCCATGACCTCACAATATTAAAAGCATAACAATATAAATGAAATGGCACGACATCACCCTTCGTGCTTTACACTCTTTCCTTACATGATAATATATATGAAATGACACGACATCACCCTTCGTGCTTTACACTCTTCCTTACATGATAATGATATGAAATGACACGGTATTACCCTTCATGCTTTACACTCTTTCCTCATGTGATAATGTATATGAAATGGCACAACATCATCCTTCGTGCTTTACACTCTTCCTCACATGATAATGATATGAAATGTCACGGCATCACCCTTCGTGCTTTACACTCTTTCCTCACGTGATAATGTATATGAAATGGCACGGCATCAGCCTTCGTGCTTTACACTCTTCCTCACATGATAATGATATGAAATGGCACGGCATCACCCTTCGTGCTTTACAATCTTTCCTCACATGATAATGTATATGAAATGGCACGGCATACCCTTTGTGCTTTACACTCTTCCTCACAAAGCATATGAATATCAATAAAATTCCAAGGCAGAAAGTATATATAACATCGAGTAGAGTGTTTAACGAATATTCCAAACAAAGTTCTCAATCACTGCTTTACATGCCAACAAAGATTTAATGAACCCTCAAGGAAACACATAATTCAAGTACTTTCACAAATCCCACAATTTAACATCAGTACAAGTATGGAATCTAGCATCTCAAAATATCAGTCGTAACAATGTATTAACGATTATGCATAGTAGTTTAAAAATTTTTGTTTCAAATAGGAAGAGTTCTCTCGGTTTACGCTATTATTAAACGCCCAAAAAGTTGGGAAATTTACTAGTTAACCTTGATGTATTTTGTAGTATGCCTCGCCCAAAAGAAAAACTATTTTTTTTTTTTTAAAAACATTGGTGATCACACTTATGAAAAGAGAAGGTCACGTTACAAAAGAGCCTCACCACATATGCGTTACCTTATCGTTCTGCTTTTACATGCTTAGGAAATAAGGACCAAATTATGTAAATATTTTACTTGTAATCTTATTAAATTACTTATATTTATTATTAATAATTTTTTTCATGGTCAAACGGCCTAAACTCTATTTTATATTTAGAGTTCACAACATATGAACTTCTTTGACAAGAGTTGGACAATAACTCAACATAAAGCGAAAAAGTGGGTGCTTCACACGTTTGGAGACTTTCCAGAAACTACTTCAATCTGCAACATTATGATCAATAAGCTTTTAAAACAAACTAACAACCAAACAATTGCTAAAGAAAAAAAATGGTGATCGATTCTGTTTCTTCAATGATGAATTACTTGTTTCTAATCACTATCGACATACATTTATTCTGTATCAATGACCGAATTAAACACATCAATGTATTCCCAGAAATTTTATACAATTTAATCAAGTTATCTTAGGCTAGGTCTTTCTAACATTTTATACTACGTTCTTAATATCTGTAAATCAAACGAAGTAAGAAAATTACGTAATTCTACAAAACACAATTACAACGTCATCTATCCACGAGCATGACAAATCTCGGCACATGCATATATGTTCTTCACCTCATATATGTATCATCCCCGCATGTAGCAAACAATGGCAAATAGAAGAAAAAAATTCCTTCAATAAAGTTAGGCAAAATACTTACCTCGATTCGGCTAACTCAATACTCAATTCTTCGCCTTTCCTTTACTGATTCATCTCCGCTCATCCCAATCTAGTCCAAGACGACTCACTAATATTAACAAGAACTTAGTTACAACAACCTTCCACGAACTAAATCTGACCGGAAAAATGAAACAACAGCAGGAGTTTGGACCGCAACCCCCGTCGGCGAGCTCGAATCGGCACCGGAAAGCTCGAAACCCAAATCGACCTCAATCAAACTGATTAAGATCAATAGTTTCAAGAAAGGGATCCAATACGCTTCGGTTCTTTGTGTGAGAAGGGGGGATGATGATTAGAGGTGTTTTACATGGTTATGAAGTTTATTGGTATTGGATTTTTAATTCAAGATTAACTGTTGGAAGACGGTGATTTTGGAATTGGAGTTTGGGAATTTTTGGAATACCCTTTCTTTTTTTTCCTCTTTTCGTTTCCCCTTTGTCTTTGTTCTGTGTATGTGTGTTGAAGATCTTTCTATTTTTTTTTCTTTTTTTTTTCTTTTTTTTTTTTAGGTTTTAGTTATGGAAAATTTTAACTCCTAATTATTATAAAAAAATTACTACTTTGCTCATTAGCTTGTGTGATGGTAATTAAGCCCACTATAATATTTCATCTCATACATAAATATTATCTCCAACTATAAATATATCTTTATGAACCCACATATAAAATAATTAATTAGTATCATTTTTATAAGAATAAGGAATTATAATTAAAGAATAACTTAAAAGTTCATTCTTCAAATATTGGGATATTACATAATTACATTTATTCATCACTAGGTTATAAGTCGATGAATCAATTATAACAGATTAATTGATATATGTCGAGACGTTTATTTTGAATATTCAACGATGCATCTGAGTAGGTTATAAGTCGATGGATCAATTTACACACAGGTATATTTGATGAAAAATTATATATATTAATTAGGATCTTGACAAGTCTATATATATAACACGCTTCGTTGTACATTTTTAACTACATATATATCATGTAGAGTATATTTTAGTGTATTCATCTCTTGTATTACAAAAGTGTTAACGGATTACATTTATATTATTTAGATAGTAAATATAAAAGTGATTTTAAATTTTGACCAATGTTGATCTGAAAAGAAACCAACTTTGTGTCACGACCCGAAATCCCACCTTCGGGCCATGAGTGCGTCTAACGGTGAACCCGCTAGACAAGCCAACGTCTGAACTAAGCAAAATTCATTAACAACTAATACGAGCAAGTTAACTAAGGCATCGATGGCCCACAATGGGAAATTTAACAAATAACCAAAATATAACATAGCAATATCGAAATAAAACCCATATACAAATCCAAGAACTGGTGTCACATACTCACGAACTGTCTAAGAGATTACTACAAACAAAAAGTCTGAAAATAAGTACATAGGACTGTCTTTGAAATACAAAGTAAGACAGAGCTGAAAGTGAATTGTAGAAGGTGACGTCAAGGCCCACGAACGTCTGCGGGTCTACCTCGATGTCTCCTGTGTGAACTGATGAGATGCTCCAGCCGTCAGTGATCACCGGGTCCGGCTGCGTAGTCTGCACAACATAAAGAAGTACAGGTGTAGCATCAGTACAACCGACCCCATGTACTGAGTAAGTGTCGAGCCTAA
>ML297649.1:0-18698 GCA_005239495.1 Nicotiana undulata
GCATTGCGAATTAGAGGAAGAAATTCTTGAATCTTTGAAGTAAACCATGTTTATACTGCAAAAGGATGGAAAAGTATTTATTAGCACTTAACTTAGAAATGCGATATTCATGGCCTTAAATTCATAATATAAAGTGCCAAATCTCAAGATTAATCCTACCAAGCATGGAAGAGATGAAGTCATTAGCTTAGACGGTGTAANAGATAAAATGAAGTTAAATAGTCAAACAAGATGAAGTCATCAGCTTAGACGATGTAATGTCTTTGCTTCAGACAAAATAAATCTTTGGCCCAGACGGTGTAATCGTCTACGCCTCAGATAAAATAAAGTTAAATCTTCAAACAAGATGAAGTCATTAGCTTAGACGGTGTAAGGTCTTCGCTTAAGACAAAATAAATCTTTGGCCCAGACGGTGTAATCGTCTATACCTCAGATAAAATAAAGTTAAATCTTCAAACAAGATGAAGTCATTAGCTTAGACGGTGTAATGGTCTTCGCTTCAAACAAAATGAATCTTTGGCCCAGAAGGTGTAATCGTCTATGCCTCAGATAAAATGAAGTTAAATCCTCAAACAAGATGAAGTCATTATCTTAGACGGTGTAATGGTCTTCGCTTCAGACAAAATGAATCTTTGGCCCAGACGGTGTAATCGTCTACGCCTCAGATAAAATAAAGTTAAATCTTCAAACAAGATGAAGTCATTAGCTTAGACGGTGTAAGGTCTTCGCTTCAGACAAAATAAATCTTTAGCCCAGACGGTGTAATGGTCTATGCCCCAAATAAAATGAAGTTAAATCTTCAAACAAGATGAAGTCATTAGCTTAGACAGTGTAATAGTCTTCGCTTCAGACAAAATGAATCTTTGGCCCAGACGGTATATTGGTCTATGCCTCAGATAAAATGAAGTTAAATATTAAAACAAGATAAAGTCTTTGATTTAGACGGCGTAATGGTCTTCACAAAAAAAAGGTGTCTTGGCTCAGACGGACTCTAACTATACAAGTACAAAATATATTTCAAAAAAAAAAGGAAGCATTTGAGTGAAATATGAGTACAACTTGCGAGAATCATTACGAGAATACATGAAAGTGACTTACATAAGTTAAGCCTATTGGATGTTCAAGAGCAACTGGTTAAGTCCGTGTGAAAAACTAACTTACGTGGATGAAAGATGGAATCATAGCAAAAGTATTTCATTTAAAGACAATCAAGTCAATTCTGTTAAAAACTCCAGAAAAAATATGTGAAGGCAAGTGATTTATTAGTCTTATAATATTGATGGTCTTATAATACTTCTGCCACCTTAAGTTACTACGAGTAACACACGTATGAAAAGAAGAGTACATTGAATTAAAGAAAATTTGCAGTGAATTTTACAATTCGTTAATCATTGGTTGTAAGGAATTTTTTTGAAAATATGCATGTACCAAAAGAAGAGTCTTATTTTATCATCACCAAAATGCTTCTACAAAATAATGTAGCAATACATGGAAGCACATGGTGTCTAATGCAATATAATTTCAGAAAGAAAGAAGAGCAACTCACCTCAAAGAATGGTATTTCTCCGGCCAAACTATTAAAGTCAAGACTTTATCGGAGTTCTAATAATACGTCTAACAATGATATTGTTCCCTATTTATAGTACAAGATGACAGTGGTTGAATCCTAGTCCAATATTAACTCTGTGAGCATTCAAAATTGGATGAAGTAAAAAAGAATTATAGTCTGATTGTAACTCAAAAAAATTCTGGAATCTATCCGCACGGACCCATACAAATTCGAATTTTGGTGGAATGAGACATTAGCGGCAAATTACGTGAAGCTTGGTTAGTAATACAATAAGTTTAGCTTATGTTCCTTAGTTTTTTAGAAGATAAGCACAACAAGTAGTTGATGTCAAAGTAATAAGTGCTTTCACGTGGGACCATTAGATGTGGGATATGTATGGATTTTAATTTATGCTTTAATCTTGACAGACATTTGGTTCTATTATCAATTAGGCACTCTACACCATCAAATTGGACTACATGAATGAAGCAATTACAAGAATACGATCGTATTTTTTTCTTTTGTATTACTTCAAGCTTTGTCTTTGAGGGGTAACAAGTTACACTCCGACAAATTTTGAAGTAGGGGGCATTTGTAAACATTTAAATTTTATCGGATTTAAATTCATAAAAGAATTTGGACCATATTAAATTCAAGACGTTAGTCCAAATAAATATGTGGCTAATAAATTGGGAATTCAAATATATGTGTCGGGCTAGTCCATTTAACCGGACTACAAATTAAATGATAAGGTTACTTTATTGGCCCAATGTCCAAATGACTATTAGCCCATCTTATAGCCCAGGCTCATGCCACGTGTCAAGTGATGTGGCAATCCAAGACAAATAAATGAGTCAATGAAATCATGCCATGTGTCAAGTGATGTGGCAATCCAAGACAAATAAATGAGCCAACTAAATCATGCCAAGTGTCAGGATGTTATTGGTCAGTTCAAATGGACCAATCAAATCGCAGAGCCACACCACTCCTTACAACTATAAATAGAGGTCTTCATAAAGCTAGAAGACACCAGAAGTTATAACAAGAAGCAAGCAGAGAGCTCGTGGATCAAACACCGCAAATCTCTCTACAAGCTACAAGTNTATCATTAATGTATCCCGCATGCTGTTATCCAAATAAAAAATCATGGCATATTTAAGACTACAAGTTTTGAATATACTTCTTTCTTTATTAAATTTTGTGTTAAAATAGTTAGATAAACGCAGAGAGTATAAAGTATTTCCCTTTGTTATTCTGGTCCACAATACATGAGGCTTTGAGTCCTTAACCATCAACTCGAAAAAGAAAGAAACCTCGTAGTTAGCATCAAGGAAATCAATTAATTACAAGTACTTTGTGTATATAATTAATCCTTCTTATTTGTTACAGCTATTAATTAAGATAATATCTTGGGTATTATTATACAATTCGAAATTGCTTAATTCCGTTTTTGACTTTTAGCTTATTCGTACAATTATTATTAATCCTTATCTTTTTGAGTTTCTACAGAAAGTATATTCTTTACCGTCGCATTCCTCTACCGCCACAGGGGCCACCGGTTGTAAAATTAAACATCGTTTTTTGATAGGAACAAGTTTCTGATCTTCTCCTTTTCTTTTTAAACTGTTGTTAATAAAGTTCAATTTCTTACTTGTTGTTCTGTTTTGCAAAGAAATCGAATCAAATTTCTGGGTTGCTAGTCGAATTATGTTGGCCTTTCAAAATATACTGATTTTCCAATTTATCTCATTCTATTGGTTGACAATTCGGGTAGTTAATACTATCTAGGCTTTATTAGTACAACTTTTTCATCATCTTGGGAAGGAAGAAAGCTTGGGTGCAAGAAATCCATTCATAGAATAATATTAAGAGATATATTTGTTGTTCAAGTGGTATCGATTTGGTTGGCCTTTCAAAATATACTGATTTTCATTTTCGAGTGTTTTTTGTCTTCTTTTAAAAGTGATCTCAACAGAAAGGGATTTTTGGCTTTTAAGGGTAATTTGAAAAAGATATTGGTTTTCATTTCTAGGTTTTTTCTTCCCATATTCTCTTGGTTCCGTGGGTGTATGCGTGTTTTGCAGGTATCACTTTTGGGAGGTACACGCGCATAAGCAGTAGAGTAGCATCTATACGTCGGGTTCCGCAGCATCGGAAGTATACCAAGTCGAGAGTTCCAGGTTCTATTAGCGGGAATTGGTACCTCCTGCATTCTGTTTCTCTGTCTCTGTGTTAATTACTTTGTTGCCGTAGTATTTCGTACTAGTCTAGCCAATCTAGTGGGCTTGTAGTTACTATTTTCTCCCTTTGTTGTTCTGTGTGGTATTTTTTTTCTCCTTTTCATTTTTTAGACCTTCCTAGGTATAGAGACTGTGGTTTGTAATGGCAGAGTGAGGTCATGTCCTCAAGGAGGTGGGGTGGTGGGGAAAGGGGTAAGGTAAGGGTCCGGGGTGGGACGGGGCCCAAAGAGGGTAAAGGGAACAAGGTAGCATGTAGGTTGAGAATTGAATCGTGGAATATAGGGACGTTGACGGGTAAGTCTATAGAGATGGCGAAGATTCTCCAGAAGAGGAGGGTCAATATAGCGTGTGTGCAGGAGGCTAGGTGGGTAGGATCGAAGGCGAGGAATGTAGACGGGTATAAATTGTGGTTCTCCGGAATCGTGAAGGGCAAGAACGGAGTGGGCATTTTGGTAGATAGGGAGCTTAGAGAGTCGATGGTAGAGGTCAGACGGGTTAATGACAGATTGATAGCGATTAAGGTAGTAGTTAGAGGGAGCACTCTGAATGTCATTAGCGCTTATGCGCCGCAAACAGGCTTGGACGATGAGTATAAGAGGTGCTTCTGGGAGGCGTTGGATGAGGTGGTGCAAGGTATTCCGCCTACGGAGAAGCTATTCATAGAAGGGGATTTCAATGGTCATATTGGGTCGTCTTCTGGTGGCTATGGTGAGGTGCACGGTGGCTTCGACTTTGGTGATAGGAACGGGGGTTGAACTCACTGTTGGATTTCGCTAGAGCTTTTGAGTTGGTGATCGTGAACTCTATGTTTCCGAAGAGGGAGGAACATTTGGTTACTTTCCGGAGTATGGTGGCTAAGAATCAGATTGACTATCTCCTCCTCAGGAGGTGTGATAGGGCGTTATGCGAGGAGTGCAAGGTGATCCCGAGTGAGAACCTCGCAACTCAACATAGGCTCCTCGTAATGAACGTCGGTATCTTAATGAAGAGGAAGAAGAGGTTTGTACGTGGTCAATCGAGGATCAGGTGGGAAGCTTTGTCTAAGGATAATGCACAGGAATTGGAGGGGCGACTGACGAATATGGGTGCCTGGAAGAGTGGTGGGGACGCTAGCGCTATGTGGACGGTGACAACGAACTGTATAAAGGAGGCATCAAGAGAGGTGTTGGGAGTTTCGAAAGGTTACTTTAGCGGGCACCGAGGCGACTTGTGATGGAATGACGTGGTCCAAGGTAAAGTGGAAGCCAAGAAAGTGGCTTACATTAAGTTAGTAGAGAGCACCAACGAGGATCAGAGGAGAGCGAACATAGAAATATACAAGGAGGCTAGGAAGGAGGCAAAATTTGCGGTCACAGAGGCTAAGACTGCTGCTTTTGGTCGGCTTTATGAGGAACTTTGGGGAAAAGATGGGGACAAGAAGTTATTTTGGTTGGCCAAAGCGAGAGAGAAGAAGGCTCGCGACCTGGATCAAATGAGGTGCATCAAAGACGGGGATGGTCGAGTATTGATAGAAGAGGCCCATATTAGGAAAAGATGACAGTCATACTTTCATAATCTTCTGAATGAAGAGAGGGATGGAAACATCATGTTAGGGAAATTAGGGCACTCCGAGAGTCACCGAGACTTTAGGTATTGTAGTTTCATTAAGGTTGAGGAGTTCGTGGGTGCGATGGGTAAGATGAGTCGGGGCAAAGCGACCAGACCATACGAGATTCCAATAGAGTTTTGGAGATATGCGGGTAGAGCAGGCTTGGAGTGGCTGATTGGGTTGTTTAATGTTATCTTCAAGACAAAGAGGATGTTGATGAGTGGCGGTGGAGTACAATGGTTCCGGTGTACAAGAACAAAGGGGATATCCAAAATTGTAACAACTATAGGGGTATCAAGTTACTAAGTCGTACCATGAAAGTGTGGGAGAGGGTGGTAGAAGGGAGGATAAAGAGGGCAGTGTCTATATCGGAAAACCAGCTCAGGTTTATGCTGGGTTGTTCTACTACGGAAGCTATCCACCTTATCAGGAGGTTGGTGGACTATACAGGGATAGGAAGAGGGATTTGCCTATAGTGTTTATTAACATGAGAAGGCGTATGACAAGGTTCCTAGGGACGTCTTTTGGAGGTGTCTGGATATGAAAGGTGTGTCGGTGGCTTACATTAGGGTGATAAAGGATATGTATGTTGGAGCTATGACTCGGGTTAGGACTGTGGAAGGTGAGTCAGAGCCTTTTCCGGTTGTTATGGGGTTACACCAAGGATCTGCGCTCAACCCATTCTTATTTTCTCTGGCGATAGACGCACTGACACACCATATCCAAGGAGAGGTACCATGGTGTATGTTGTTCGCTGATGATATAGTTTGATTGATAAGACGCAAGGCGGCGTGAATGAGAGAATGGAGGTATGGAGGCAGGCCCTGGAGTCTAAAGGTTTCAAGTTGAGTAGGACTAAGACGGAATATGTGGAATGTAAGTTCACCGACGTGACGGGGGAAGCAGATGTGGAAGTCAGGCTTGACTCACAGGTCATTCTCAAGAGAGAAAATTTTAAGTACTTAGGGTCAATTATGCAGGGAGATGGGGAGATCGAAAGGGATGTTACGCACCGTATTGGGGTGGGGTGGATGAAATGAAGGTTAGCGTCTAAAGTCCTGTGTGACAAGAATGTGCCACCGAAACTCAAAGGTAAGTTCTATAGAGCCGGCCATGTTGTATGGAGCTGAGTGTTGGCCAGTCAAGAATTCACATATCCAGAAGAAGAAAGTAGCAGAAATGAGAATGTTGAGATGAATATGTGGGCACACTAGGCTGGATAAGATTAGGAATGAAGATATTCGGGAAAGGGTGGGCGTGGCTCCCGTGGACGACAAGATGCGGAAAGCGCGACTTAGATGGTTTGGACACGTGCGGAGGAGAATCCTAGATGCACCGGTTAGGAGGTGTGAGTGGTTGACTTTGGCTGGTACGAGAAGAGGCAGAGGGCGGGCTAAGAAGTATTGGGGCGAGGTGATCAGGCAGGACATGGCGCAACTTCAGATTTTTGAGGACATGACTCTTGATAGGAACATGTGGAGTTCGAGCATTAGGGTGGTAGGATAGGGGGTAGTCGAGACTTCTTCCATCTTTATACCGCGTAGTCTGATATAGTTTTGTTTAGGTTTGTTTGTGGTCTTTGTTGTGTTCACATGTTGTTTTGCATAGTTTTGTATTATTGTCCTTTCACTTATTCGTTGTTGTTATTTTCTTTCTGGCACATTTTGCTGTTACATGATTTTTCTTTTGTTTCTTTTATGATATTATTGTCTCTTTTGTCGAGCCGAGAGTCTCTGGGAAACAACCTCTCTACCCTTTTCGGGGTAGGGGTAAGGTCTGCGTACACTCTACTCTCCCCAGACCCCACTAGTGGAATTTTAATAGGTATGTTGTTGTTATTGTTGTTGTTACTTTGCGTATATAAAAGGCCTTATTAAAAATGAAGAACACATAATATTTCCAGCTCTTAAACTTGCTTCTTATTTAGCTTTAATGTGCACAGAAGCAAAAACCAAATATGATGAGGTTAGGTCAAACATTAATCATGGCCAAGTCACATATTTTCTACTAGTGATAAACGATTTAGGCTTTACAATTGTTTAATGAGAACCAACAAGATATGTTTGTTCTTGTCACGACCCGAATCCTAATCAGGTCGCGATGGGGCCCAACACCGTGTCAAGCAAGCCAACATTGATTACTAGTGAATTTCATTTAACTTACCAAAAATATTTTTCGGCACTTACTAAGTTCAAATTCGAGACATTAAGTGAAACAGACAACTTAGGCCACTTTTAAACAGGGATAGCCATAAAAGTCATAATTTATATTTACAGTCCAAAAATATAATGTCTACTACGTGTGTGCCAGGAACTAGTGTCACAAGTTTACAGGCATCTAGTGGAAATGAGGATCCAAAAGAATACAATCTGCCCTACTGTATGAGAAAACAAGTAAGCAGACATAATAAAAGAAAGAAACTCCAAGGCGCTGCTGGAAGTCGTAAGGGAAATCAGCTCACCGAGAAGTCTAAACCAGATATAGGTTAGGGACGAGCTCCAGACTGATACAAACACATGACATGCCGTGAACGTACGGCTGATACGACGCGAAAATAAATGCGTACTGCCAAAGGGTCGAACGGCTCGAACCATAGATGCATCTATTAGACCGCTCGCGAATCGATAATACGACGCAGTTGACATAATAGTAGGGATACCCTGCTCGCGAATCATACGTGCGATGCTGGTACCCGTATACATACACATAATTAACAGGATATCAGGGATTCAGTAAATGATATACTTACAGGAAAAGGATTCAATAATAATAATTTCAGAATGTAACCTCCTAGATATGCATTCAATAGTTCAAGGATATTAGGCAGTCTAAATTAACATTTAAGATTATAGATACGACACATAAAGCATGCTTGTGAATCCTAAAACTACCCGACATAACATAATAGTAGCTACGCACGGACTCTCGTCACTTCGTGCATGTGTAGCCCCCGCAATTAAGGACATGCAATCATATATATTTACCTATGGGACAATTCCCTCTCACAAGGTTAGAAAGAAGACTCGCCTCTGGTCGAGCCTACTTTTCGGGTCAAGAATGCGCCCGAAACTACAAACTCGTCTCCCAAGGACTCGAAACTAATCAAATATTGCATAAATAAATTAATCTATACTCAAAAGTATGAAATTCCTCTAATTAAACGATTATTTCATCCTAAATTGAAAATTCCCAAAATACACCCCCGAGCCCACATGCTCGGATTCCGGAAATTTTTTAAGGAAACACTCACCCATAGCCTAAGGATCAACATCATATAATTTTTGTATGATTCCATGCTAAACTTCTTGGGAATTTCTCATTTTTACCAAAAACTTAGGTTTTACTCTAAACCTATGATATATACTAATTTAGGATGTTAATCTACCTAGGAATTCAAGTATTTAAGCTATATTATAGTAGGAATTACTTACCTTACAGTAGCTAGGTCGGATATCTTCTTGTGAGCTCTCAAAATCGCCAATGGAGGAAAAGAAATGGTGAAAAACCCGTATTTTAAAAGAACCTTACTACTTTCAGGGTTTTCGCACCTGTGGTTTCGAGGACCGCACCTGCGGTCTCACATCTGCGGAAATGGGGGAGGGGGCCTGGGCTCGCACCTACAGAGCAGATTACGCACATGCGGCTCCGCTTCTGCGGAAATGGATCCGCACCTGCGGGAATTTGGCAGCCTCACCTGAGGCCGCACCTGCGAGGCATGGACCGCAAAAGCGGTCTCGCACCTGCGGCTGGTCCTTCGCAGGTACGGTCGCACCAGATCTGGTGCACCAACAACTATTTTTGCTAGTTTTTGGCCTCGCTTAATGCCCGAACAACATCTGGGCCTACCCGAGCCCCCGTCCAAATATATCAACAAGTCCCAAATCATAATACGAACTTTCTCGAGCCTTCGAAACGCCCAAAACAATGCTAAAACTAAAATTCACGCCTCCAAACCCCTAGAATCAAACTTAAGAACTTAAGTTTTTCTTGAATTAGCTAACAATGCGCCGAACCTACCTATCCTACTCGGAATGACACCAAATTTTGCAAGCAAGTCATAAATGACATGACGGAACTATTCCCGGTCTCAGAATTCCGTTCGGACCTCGATAACACAAAAACACGTTCCAAACCTCAATTGAACTTAAAGAAACTCCTATTTCACTATTTGGCGCCGAAACGCTCTCGGGTCATCCAACACCTGTTCCGAACATACGCCCAAGTCCGAAATCATCATACGAACGTACCGGAACCGTCGAATCACGATTCTGAGGTCGTTTGCTCAAAACGTTGACCAAAGTCAAACTTAGCCTTAAAAGCCAATCTTAAGGAACTAAGTGCTCCTATACCACTCTAAACTCTTCCAAATCTTGAACCACCTGTCCCCGCAAGTCATAAATCAGAAAAAGTAACTACGGGAAGTCTCATTTAGGGGCACGGGGTTCTAGGGCGCAAAACGACCGGTCGGGTCGTTACAGTTCTAAAGAAAAATAAGAAAATTAGATGGATGATGAAGTTAATCTGGATTAAACCAATACTAGCCTAAGGAACATGCAACAACATTAATGAGAAAACAGAGCGGTATGCAAAGAAGATCAATTTAGAGTTTGTACTTTTTTGAGGGAAAAAAGTACTTTTCAAAAAGTTTAAATTGTTTGGCCAAGACGGAGAAGTACTTTCGGCTAGCAGCAGAAGCAGTTTTTCTGCTTTTGGGAAGAAGCACAAAATGCTAGCTTCTTCCAAGAAGCAGAAGCAGAAAATTAATTTATTCAAGACAAAACTATCCTCACCATAAATTTATATTGTCCAAATTATCCCTTACTGATTTATGTTTTTTCTTTTCATTTTTGTTTCTAGTTTTGAGCATTCTTTTAAAATTAAAGATATCATATACATGAATCATACGGTAACTATCCAAATTCTTCATTGACTTTTCTTGTATTTGATTTTTTGTTTGTCTAATGTCTTGTAACTTTCCGATTTATCTTTTTCTTTTTTCACTCTAAAGCAGATTATCTACATCCTTCTTTGGATTATGAATTCTCTTCCTACGGATAATCATTTACAATTTCTTCTGTTATATGTTATTAGTTCCCAAATCTTTAAAACATTTATCAAATCTAATTTGTAAAAATTACCTACAAATAGGTAATAAATTTACAATAATATCGCGTAATCTATCAATATTATTATTAAAATAAGGGAAAAAGCATCCACATTAAGCAAAGTAACAACGTCATTTGGCAATTAGTACAAAGTTAGTTAGGTTAGGTAATAATTAATTTCTTTTAAATTTGAAATTTTAAAACAACAAAATTATAAATTATGTGTTGTTAATAATTAGTTACTCTTTTTGAATTTGAATTAAACCATACTTAACTATTTTTTTTACGTAAATAAATTTTTTATATGTATTTAAAATTATATTTCTATTTTACGCTTAATGCCATCTTTCAAGTTTGACACTCAGAATATTCTAGTTACAACTACCATAACTACACATAATTTCATCCGATAAGAAATTCAACTATTATGCTCATAGACACATTACTACAAAGATTGAGGAAGGAGATGGGCCTTCTGGTATTCCTTTAGAAATGCAAGGCAAGTTTTCTACTAATATGGAGGCATTGTACGATAGAAGTAGAGATGAAATTGCTGAGAAATATTATCATGTGAGTGACTTTATTTATTATTTCATGGTGGACTATCAATATATAGTAATTTGTGGAATAGACTTCTAATTCATGCTGAATGATGTATTTTGTCACGACCCAGAATTCCCACCGTCAGGACCGTGATAGCTCCTAATAGTTCACTTGCTAGGCAATCCAACGTTAGAATATTTTACTTCTTTTAACAGTTTAAACAGTAACTTTGATAACGAACTAAAATAACAAATATTGTGATGACACAAAAGGTCATCCGGTGTATCCTTAGCTAATTCTGTATTTCGAGGTCGTGAAAACCTCCTTATATCTCACCTCGATTTGCGTCCGCAGCTCGGACGTGTAGCTGGGAAGCCATTGAGTGAAATATTGATAAAAATAATGATTTTATATGAATTAATTTAATAAAGTTGACTTTGGTGAACATTTTGGTAAACGGACCCGAACCCGTGATTTGACGGCCCCAGAGGGTCCGTAGGAAAATATAGGACTTGGGCGTATCCCCGAAATCAAATTCCGAGAAATAAATTTTTAAAGAAAATTATTTTCTGAAAAATATAAAGGTTTTTGAAAATGAAATTCTATGTGAAACATGTGCTATCGGGCCCGTATCTTGGTTCTGGAGCCCGATACTGGTTCGATATGATTTATATGTGTTATCTGTGAAGTGTGGTAAGAAACGGAATCCATTTGACGTGATTCGGACCTAAATTGCAAAATTTGAAGTTTAAAGGAGTTTTGAGAAATTTCATTAATTTTGGAGTTTAATCCGATGTTTCTGATGTTATTTTGGTGATTTGATTACACAAATAAGTTCGTAGGATGTTTTCGAAGTTGTGTGCACTTTTGGTTTGACGTTCCGAGGGCTCGGGTGAGTTTCGGGTAGGTCCCGGGATGTTTTTAGGCTTAGAACAGGGTTGTTTCTCTGAACCTGTCAGTGCGGTCCGCGGTCGCCTTTGTGCGGTCCGCGGTGGAAGGTCTTCGCGGTCGCGGCCGCCTTTGTGCAGTCCGCAGTGGAAAGGTCTTCGCGGCCGCGGTCAACTTTGCGCGGTCTGCGGTGGAAGGGTCTAGGCGGCCGCAGTCGCTTTTGTGCGGTCCGCGGTGGGGGTATATTTAAACGGGATTTTCAGCTATTTTTCATTTTTCAAAACCCTAAAAACATAAGAGGCGATTTTTCAAACACGATTTCTTCTCAAAAACATTAGTAAGTGATTTCTAACTCATTTTCTTTAATCCTTAACTTCTTTTTACAAGATTGCATCCTAGAATCTAGGGTTTTCATGGTGGAATTGGAAATTTTGGGTAAAACCTAAGAATATTGAAATTTGGGGATTTAGACCTCAAATTGAGGTCGGATTCCAAAACCATTTATATATCCGGGCTCGGAGGTGAATGGGTTATCGGGTTTTTGCCCGAATTTTGAGTTTGGACCGAGCGGGCCCGGGGTCGATTTTTGACTTTTTGGGGAAAACTTTAGAAAACTCATTTCCATGCATTAGGATTGATTCATTTAGCATTTATTGATATAATTAAGTAACTTGTGACGAGCGAGTTTGTGGTGGAATCAAGAGGTAAAGCGGTAGTTGAGGCTTGAATTGTGTTCGTGGCATCGAGGTAAGTGTTTGGTTTAACCTTAGCTTGAGGGAATAGGTGTTGAGTCATATGTGCTACGTGTTTATCCCATGTTCAATGTATAGGTGAGGTGACGAGTACCTATGCATTGTTGTCAAGCATGCCCGTGAGTCGGTCTGTATAATATAGGTGTTTTTCTTCGTTATTTACTGTGTTATGAAGTAGATTTCATTTTGGAGGTTATTCAATTGTTGGAAATACTTGGTTGCGAATTCTGTTGATTAATGTCGGTTGAGGATTATTTTGTTAAGTTTTACCCTTGAGCGAGATTGGTTATAGTTGTGTCCCTTGCCGGGATAGTATTTGTTTCTATTGTTGTTCCCTTGCTGGGATGTTGTGATTATGAAACATGTTATTGATTTTTCCCTGCCAAACTGTTGTTCTTGATATTTTTTGGTGAAGGAAGAGTGTAAAGCACGAAGGTTGATGCCGTGTATTTATTTGTCGCATTGTAAGGAAGAGTGTAAATCACGAAGGGTGATGCTGTGTATTTATTTGATGCATTGTGAGGTTGAGAGTATAAAGCACGAAGGGTGATGTCGTGTCATGATTTAACATTTAAAAGAACGAAGGATAGTGCCGTGTCGTTTTATTTATTCATTGCATTGTGAGGATGAAAGTAAAAGCACGAAGGGTGATGCCGTATATCCTAGCCTCGTCACTACTTCGCCGAGGTTAGGCTCAGAACTTACTCAGTACATGAGGTCGGTTGTGCTGATGCTACATCTGCACTTCTTTATGTTTTGCAGACTACGGTACCAGACCCAATGGACATTGATCGAGGGAGTATCCTTCAGTCCATCGGAGACACTGAGGTAGACCTGCAGGCGTCCGCAGGCCTTGGCGTCCCCTTTCTTATCTCATTTCATTTCCGATTCTTGTACTTCAGAAACATATGTAGTATTTCGTTAAGACTGTTTTGTGTACTATTCTTAGACGGTCCGTGAGTTGTGACACCAAAGATTCGGGTTGGCTAGTTTAAATACGTTGTTAAGTTTTATAGATTTAGCTATGTAAAACCCATATTCCGCTCATATTTTATGTTGTTATCTTTGGAAAGTTGATCTTAACCGGTTATCATTTAATAGTAAAGGTTTTTAATAATATGATTAAACACGTTGGCTTGTCTAGCGGGTTCAATGTTAGACGCCATCACGATTCCGACGGTGGGAATTTCGGGTCGTGACAAGTTGGTATCAGAGCTCTAGGTTTCTTAGGTCTCACAATTTACGGACAATCTTGGTAGAGTGTGAGGGATCGGTACGGAGACGTCTGTACTTATCCCCCAGAGGCTGCAAAGTTAGGAATAACTTTACATCTCTTCTTCTCTGTCGTGCGATTTGAATTCTAAATGCTAATTGAACTTCTATTCCATTATCTCCCAGATGGCGAGTATGCGTGCTTCCTCATCTACCGATCAACAGCTCGATCCTCCAGTTGCAGCGCCTACGAGGGGCCGAGGATGAGGCCGAGGTTGTGCTAGAGGCTGAGGTAGGGGCGAGGATCAGCCTAGAGCAGCATCCCCAGTAGAGGACCCACAAGTAGATTTTTCCAGTGAGGGTCCTGCTCAAACAGTTCCGGTCGGACCAGATCAGATCCCAGAGGGGTTCATTGCCACCACGGTACTTCAAGACACCCCTGTCCGTTTAGTGGGCCTTATGGAGAGCGTGGCTCAGGCCGGTCTACTTCCTACTGCACCAGCCGTCTCTCAGGCTGGGGGAGGAGCCTTGACTCCTACTACCCGCACACCAGAGAAGTTAGCTTCTCAGTTCCAGACTCCAGCACCTCAGACAGCTAGAGCAGCTCAGCCGGGTATTGTGACACAGGCAGTTGAGGGAGCAACTATGTCTGTCGATGCCTTGTGGAGATTGGATCGGTTCACCAAGTTATTCCCTACTACTTTTACTGGTGCACTATCAAAGGATCCCCAATATTACTTGGACAGTTGTTATGAGGTTCTTCGAAACATGGGGATCGTAGAGACCAATGGGGTCGATTTTACTACATTTCGTCTTTCTGGTACTGCCAATACTTGGTGGAGGGATTTTTGCTTGACTAGGCCAGTTGGATCTTCGCCGTTGTCTTGGGCTCAGTTCTCCGAGTTGTTCTTGGAGAAGTGTCTACCAGTTACCTAGAGAGAGGAGCTTCAGAGGCAGTTTGAGCATCTACAGTAGGGCTCTATGACAGTTACCCAGTACGAGACCAGGTTTATCACATTGGCCCGACATGCTATCATGATACTCCCCACCGATCGAGAGAGGGTGAGGAGGTTCATTGAGGGGCTATCTCAGCCTATTAGGCTTCAAATTGCCAGGGAGTCAGGTACCAATATTTCATTACAGGTGGCGGCTAATGTGGCTAGACGTATTGAGATGGTTTTGTCACAAGGCAGTGGTCAGGGGTCTGACAAGAGAAGGGGTCTGACAAGAGACCTCGTAATTTTGGTCGATTTAGTGGTGCCACATCTGGAGGCAGAGATTCTTTTTGCAGAGGTCATCCTCCTAGACCATACCAGTCGGCACTTCAGGTATCCTGCAGTGCACCACCAGCTTGTATCAGTGCACCACCAGTTCCTATCAGTCCACTACCGCTTCAGAGCTTCCAGGGTGGTTATTCTGGTCGACAGGGACAGTTTCAGGGCCAACAGTCTCAGCACCAGATGTCTTGCTACTATTGTGGTGTTCCAGGGCACATTGCTAGGTATTTCCCCCGAGCTTCTAGTAGTTCTCAACATCCGGCTTCCCGTGCTATGATTCCCGCACCAGGTGCACCCCCACCCCCTCAGCCAGCTACGGGTGGAGGTCGAAGTGCCAGAGGTGGAGGCCAGACAGTTAGAGGTGGAGGATAGGTTGTGAGGGGTAGAGGTCAGGCCGTTGTAGGTCGACACAGGGATGTTCAGATTGGTGGGGGCTCAGCCCCGATGCTTTTCTATTCCTACCAGACCTGAGGCTGAGGCCTCTGATGCAGTCATTACATGTATGGTTTCAGTTTGCAACAGAGATGCTTTGGTTTTATTTGATCTGGGGTCTACATTTTCCTATGTGTCTTCATATTTTGCCCCTTATTTGATTATTCCCCGTGATTCCCTGAGTACTCCTGTATATGTATCTACACCGGTGGGTGATTCTATTGTGGTAGATCGAGTCTACCGTTCATGCTTAGTGGTTATTGGTGGTCTGGAGACTCATGTAGATCTCTTACTTCTTGATATGGTTGATTTCGATGTCATCTTGGAGATGGATTGGTTATCTCCCTACCATGCTATTCTGGACTGTCATGCCAAGACTATGACCTTGGCCTTACCGGGAGTACCTCGATTGGAGTGGAGAGGGACTCCTAGTTATTCTTCCGGTAGAGTCATTTCATATATGAAGGCTCGGTGCATGGTCGAGAAGGGTTGTTTGGCCTATTTGGCATATGTTCGTGATTCTAGTGCCGAGGTTCCTTCTATGGAGCCTGTCCTCGTGGTTTGTGAGTTTCCAGAGGTATTTCTTGCTCACCTGCCGGGTATGTCACCCGACAGGGATATTGACTTTTGCATTGAGTTGGCTCCGGGCACTCAGCCCATTTCTATTCCGCCATATCATATGTCCCTGCCAGAACTGAAGGAATTGAAGGATCAGATACAGGACTTTCTTGATAAAGGCTTCATTAGGCCTAGTGTTTCCCCTTGGGGTGCCCCAATGTTTTTTGTTAAGAAGAAAGATAGACAGTTGTATGCCAAATTTTCTAAGCGTGAGTTCTGGTTGAGTTCGATAGTATTTTTGGGTCATGTGGTGTCGACAGAGGGTATTCAGGTGGATCCCAAGAAAATTTCAACAGTCAGAGATTGGCCTAGACCCACCTCTACAGAGATTTAGAGCTTCTCGGGCTTAGCAGGTTATTATCGCCGGTTTGTGGAGTGTTTTTCATCTATTGCAGCCCCGATGACCAGGTTGAGTCAGAAGGGTGCCCAGTTCAGGTGGTCAGACGAGTGTGAGGTGAGCTTTCAGAAGGTCAAGACAGCCTTGACCACGACACTGGTGTTAGTTTTGCCTACAGGTTCAGGGACATATACCGTGTATTGTGATGCTTCACGGGTTGGACTTGGTGCAGTATTGATGGAGGATAGCAAGGTTATAGCCTATGTTTCTCTTCAGTTGAAGATTTATGAGAAGAACTATCCAGTTCACGATTTGGAGTTAGCATCCATTGTTCATGCGTTGAAGATTTGGAGGCATTATTTTTATGGTGTGTCGTGTGAGGTGTTCACGGACCATAAGAGTTTCCAGTATCTGTTCAAGTAGAAAGAGTTGAATATGAGGCAGAGAAGATGGTTATAGCTGTTGAAAGATTATGACATTGCCATTCTATATCATCCGGGAAACGCCAATATGGTGGCCGATGCTTTGAGCCGAAAGTAAGCCAGCATGGGTAGTCTTGCTTATATACCGGTCGGAGAGCGACCGCTTGATCTAGATGTTCAGGCCTTGGCCAATCAATTCATGAGATTGGATATTTCAGAGACTGGCAGTGTTTTAGCTTTTACTGTGGCCCGTTCTTCATTGTTTGATCGTATTCGAGACCGGCAGTATGACGATCGTCATTTATGTGTTCTTAGAGATACGGTCCAGAACGGAGGTGCCAACCAGGTTACAGTGGATTATGATGGAGTCTTGAGGATACAGGGTCGTATTTGTGTGCCATATGTTGATGGTATTCGTGAGTTGATATTGTAGGAGGCCCATAGTTCCCGGTATTCCATTCATCCGAGCGCCGCAAAGATGTACCAGGATTTGCAGAAGCATTATTGGTGGCGGAGGATTAAGAAAGACATTGTGTCATATGTAGCTCGGTGCTTGAACTGTCAGCAGGTTAAGTATGAGCACCAGAGACCCGGTGGTTTGATGCAGCAGATTGAGCTTCCCGAGTGGAAGTGGGAGGGTGTTACCATGGATTTTGTAGTTGGGCTCCCACGGACTCAGAGGATGTTTGATGCAGTGTGGGTCATTGTGGATAGGCTGACCAAGTCAGCACATTTTATTCCTGTATCAGTTTCGTATTCATCGGAGAAGTTAGCAAAGATCTACATCAGGGAGATTGTTCGCTTGCATGGTGTACCCGTGTCTATTATTTCTGACCGAGGTACTCAGTTTACCTCCCATTTCTAGAGAGTATTTCAGCGTGAGTTGGGCACACGGGTTGAGTTGAGCACAACATTTCATCCTCAGACGGACGGGCAGTCCGATTGTACCATTCAGATCTTGGAGGATATGTTGCGAGCATGTGTCATTGACTTTGGAGGTTCATGGGACCAGTTTTTTCCTTTAGCTTAGTTTTCCTACAACAATAGCTACCAGTCGAGCATTCAGATGGCTCCTTATGAGGCATTGTATGATAGGCGGTGTCGGTCGCCGGTTGGGTGGTTCGAGCCGGGAGAGGCTAGATTGTTGGGTTTAGAGTTAGTTCAGGATGCCTTGGACAAGGTGAAGATCATTCAGGATAGACTTCGTACAACTCAGTCCAGGCAGAAGAGTTATGCAGACCGCAGAGTTCGTGATTTAGCATTTATGATAGGAGACAGGATATTGCTTCGGGTGTTGCCTATGAAGGGCGTGATGAGGTTCGGGAAGAAGGGAAAGTTGAGCCCTAGGTACATTAGTCCCTTTGATATTCTTGAGAAGGTAGGAGAGGTGGCCTATAGAATTGCTTTACCACAGGGTTTATCAGTCGTACATCCGGTGTTTCACGTATCTATGCTTCGGAAGTATATTGCCGATCCCTCTCATGTACTTGACTTCTGCAATATCCATTTGGACAAGGATCTGACTTATGAGGAGGAGTCGGTAGCCATATTAGCCCGGTAGGTTTGTGAGTTGAGATCGAAGAGTTATCCTTCGGTTCGTGTTCAATGGTGTAACGACCCGGTCTGTCGTTACGAAAAACCTGCATTATAACTGTTGTTATTGACTTATTATAGATTGGTTATTCTGTTATTAATGTGTTAGAGTCGATAGGCTTGGAATCGGAATGGTTAAATG
>ML297649.1:18951-48103 GCA_005239495.1 Nicotiana undulata
AATTTTATGGCTCGGATAGCTTCGTTAGGTGATTTGGGACCTAGGAGTATGTTCAGAATAATTTTGTGATGTCCGGCGTAGAATTAGGCTTGAATTGGCGAAAGTTAGTTTTTAGCGTTTCCGGTCCACAGTGGAAAATAGGATATCGGGGTTGGAATGGAATTCCGACATTGGAACAGGTTCGTAATGTTATTTTGGACTTGTCTACAAAATTTCAGGTCAATCAGAGTTGTTTTGAATAGTTTCGGAATCGTTGGTGGATTTTAGAAATATCAAATTTCTTATGCTTGAATTTGATGTAAATTTGGTGTTTACTTTTGGTGTTTTGAGAGTGAAACTAAGTTTTAATGATCATATGCGAGGTGTTGTTATGTTTGGTTGGGGTCCCGAGGGGCTCGAGATTTATTTCGGGTAATTAACGCTCATTTTTGGACTTAGGGCAATTGCTGGTTTTCTGGTGTCAGTGCAGCAGATTTTTACTCTCTGCGATCGCGTGAAGATAGCCGCGATCGCTTAGAGAATTTTGAGAGGGGCCAGAATTTACACTCTGCGATCGCATAGGTGTGCCCGCGATCGCAGAGGTCGAGCAGGTAACCCAGTGCGGTCGTGTGAGGAAGAGTGCGATCGCGTAGAGTTGTTATAGGCGCGTGGGGTCGTTGGTCTAAAGCACTGTGTGATCGCGTGCCTTGGGCTACGATCGCGGAGGTCGAAGTGAGGACACTATGCGATCGCAGGGGAAAAGCTGCGATCGCAGGGGAACCATTAACTGGGTAGTATTTAAATATTTCCTCCGCGACCTAAACCCCTTTTTACACCATTGTTGTACGGAAAAGAGCTCTTGGGGGCGATCTTGAAGAGGGAAATCCTTGTTCTTCATTGAGGTAAGTGTTCTAGTCATTAAAACTCGATTATGGGTGATTATAGACCATAATCCCAGCCTTTAATTCATGAAAAACAGTAGAAAAATAGGATTTTGGGGCATGAGATTATGAGACCTTCAAGGGTCTATTGGAGGGGTCAAACGGACTCCGATTTTGGTGTTCTTTATATGTACGGACTCGTGGGAAGATGAAGAACACTTTTCTATAAAAATTTCTAAGTTTTGGGACGCGGGCCTGGGGGTCGGGTTTTGACCGGTTTCGGATTTTTGAGTTAAATTCGACATTTTTCAGTTGGAATTTGTTCCTTAAGCATATGTTGATGATAAAAATCTGAATTTGGTAGATTTGGAGCCTTCGGAGGTTGATTAGAGAGGCAAGCGCATTGCGGAATAGTTTTCGGGCTAGTTTTGGGTAAGTAATGTCTTTAAATCCTGTCCTGAGGGTATGAAACCCCGGACTATGCACCCTTTCACGGGTTTTGAAAGAAAAAGGTGGAAACTTTGGAACATGTTTCCTATTTAGGCGACTATTGAGTTGCGAAACCGATTTTTAAGCCTTTGCTTAAATAGTATTTATACATTATGATATGTTTTGGGCTGTAAGCCATGTTTGGGGCCTAGTGCCGACTTGTTTACCCGTCAGGGGTTATGTTTTACTATTTTTCTCACTGATATGTTATGATTTTTCCTTCAGTATTTTCTGTGAAATTGTTTTGACACTCAGAGTATTTTGATACTACTTCTTGAAAATGAAACATTGTTTTTGGGTCGAGAACCCGGTGTATTATGGTCTGAGGGGAAACTTAAGAGTGTCTGACTGAGTGAGGCTACTGGCCTATATTGTGAGGATGATGTGATATGAGTGAGGCTGCGGGCCTATATTGTGTGTGAATTATGCCATGTTGTGGCTTATTATTGCGCTTGGGCTGTAGGAGCCCCTCCGGAGTCTGTAACACACCCCCAATGAGCGCCGGTACCGATTGAGTGATGCACGCGGGGCTTATGATGAGTGATTGTGAGGTTGCCTGATGGGCAGAGTAATTGTGAGGTTGCCTTATGGGCAGAGTGACTGTAAGGTTTCCTGATGGGCAGAGTGATTGTGAGGTTGCCTGATGGGCTAATACTGAAAGATATTGTGATGAGAAATGATTATGGCCCGAGGGGCAGTTTTNATTTACTGAGAAAGTTTATTGAGATATACTGATATTGCACTTGTTTTCAACGGATTTCTGAAAACTGATTTCGAACTTATAATTGATGAATGTTACATGGTGACTTGGTGTTTCACTGGTTTCGTGGAATTTTGTATCTATTCTATGTGTTTATATTACTCAGACTGTGATTTATTTTCATTACTACTGAGTTGGCATACTCATAAAGACTCCTTGTGCCTCTGTGCACAGATCCAGGTACTAGCTCGCTGCAGTAGCTGACGCAGGTTCGATAGCAGCAGTTACAGGATTTTCGAGGTAGCTGTCCAGCATCCACAACTTCTCCACTTCCCTTCCTTATTTAATATTAGCATTTGATTCAGAGACATATATTATAGTTTTAGCAGAGTTAGATTTATTTATTCTTAGATGCTCATGACTTTGACTCCAATTCTTGGGAGGCTGTTTAGGCTAATATGGGAACGCTAAGACATTAATTTCATTATTTATATAATGGTTGCATGCTTATTATTAAATTGTGAACTCTTATAATTGAACAAAAGCGTAGTAAAGTGATAGTTGGCTAGCCTAGTTCCACGATAGGCGCCATCACGGCCTGTTAGGATTGGTGTCGTGACAAATGGAGAGGGCATCCTGTTGAGGCAGCTACCTGGGAGTCCGAATCCGATATGCGGAGCCGATATCCCCATCTTTTTTCCGATTCAGGTACAATTCTATGTCCGTTCGAGGACGAACGTTTGTTTTAGAGGTGGAGATTGTGATGACCCAAAAGGTCATCCGGCGTATCCTTAGCTAATTCTGTGTTTCGAGGTCGTGAAAACCTTCTTATATCTCACCTCGATTTACGTGCACAGCCCGGGCGTGTAGCTGGGAAGCCGTTGAGTGAAAGATTGATAAAAATAATGATTATATATGAATTAATTAAATAAAGTTGACTTTGGTCAACATTTTTGGTAAACGGACCCAGACCCGTAATTTGACGGCCCCGGAGGGTCCGTAGGAAAATATGGGACTTGGGCGTATGCCCGGAATCAAATTCCGAGGTCCCAATTCCGAGAAATGAATTTTTAAAGAAAAAACTTTCTGAAAAATATAAAGGTTTTTGAAAATAAAATTCTATGTGAAACCTGTGGTATCAGGCCTGTATCTTGGTTCCGGAGCCCGGTACAGGTTCGATATGATTTATATGTGTTATCTGTGAAGTGTGGTAAGAAACGGAATCCATTTGACGTGATTCGGACCTAAATTGCAAAATTTAAAGTTTAAAGGAGTTTTGAGAAATTTTATTGATTTTGGGGTTTAATCCGATGTTTATGATGTTATTTTGGTGATTTGATTACACGAATAAGTCCGTAGGATGTTTTCGAGGTTGTGTGCACTTTTGGTTTGAAGTTCCGAGGGCTCGGGTGAGTTTCGGGTAGGTCCTGGGATATTGTTAGGCTTAGAACATGGTTGTTGCAGATTCAGAGAAGTACAAATCTCTGAACCTGCCAGTGCGGTCAGCGGTCACCTTTGTGCGATCCGCGGTGAAAAGTCTTCACGGCCGCGGTCGCCTTTGCGTGGTCCGCGGTGGAAGGGTCTTCGCGGCCGCGGTCGCTTTTGTGCTGTCCGCGGTGGGGGTATATTTAAACGGGATTTTCAGCTATTTTTCATTTTTCAAAACCCTAAAAACATAAGAGGCGATTTTTCAAACACTCTTTCTTCTCCAAAACATTAGTAAGTGATTTCTAACTCATTTTCTTTAATCCTTAACTTCTTTTTACAAGATTTCATCCTAGAATCTAGGGTTTTCAAGGTGGAATTGGGAATTTTGGGTAAAACCTAAGAATATTGAAACTTGGGGATTTAGACCTCAAATTCAGGTCAGATTCCAAAATCATTTATATATCCGGGCTCGGGGGTGAATGGGTAATCAGGTTTTTGTCCGAATTTTGAGTTTGCACCGAGCGAGCCCGCGGTCGATTTTTGACTTTTTGGGGAAAACTTTAGAAAATTCATTTCCATGCATTAGAATTGATTTATTTAGCATTTATTGATATAATTAAGTAACTTGTGACTAGATACGAGCGAGTTGGTGGTGGAATCAAGAGGTAAAGCCGTAGTTGAGGCTTGAATTTTGTTCGTGGCATCGGGGTAAGTGTTTGGTTTAACCTTAGCTTGAGGGAATAGGTGTTGAGTCATATGTGCTATGTGTTTATCCCATGTTCAATGTATAGGTGAGGTGACGAGTACCTATGCATTGTTGTCAAGCATGCCCGTGAGTCGGTCTTTATAATATAGGTGTTTTTCTTCGTTATTTACTGTGTTATGAAGTAGATTTCATTTTGGAGGTTATTCAATTGTTGGAAATAATTGGTTGCGAACCCTGTTGGTTAATTTTCAGTTGAGGATTATTTTGTTAAGTTTTACCCTTGAGCGAGATTGGTTATAGTTGTGTCCCTTGTCGGGAAAGTATTTGTTTCTACTGTTGTTCCCTTGCCGGGATGTTGTGATTATGATACATGTTATTGATTTTTCCTTGCCAAACTGTTGTTCTTGATATTGTTTGGGTAAGGAAGAGTGTAAAGCACGAAGGGTGATGCCGTGTATTTATTTGTTGCATTGTGAGGAGGAGTGTAATGCATGAAGGGTGATGCTGTGTATTTATTTGATGCATTGTGAGGATGAGAGTATAAAGCACGAAGGGTGATGCCGTGTCATGATTTAACATTTAAAAGCACGAAGGATAATTCCCTGCCGTTTTATTTATTCATTGCATTGTGAGGATGAGAGTAAAAGCACGAAGGGTGATGCCGTGTCATGATTTAACATTTAAAAGCACGAAGGATAATTCCCTGCCGTTTTATTTATTCATTGCATTGTGAGGATGAGAGTAAAAGCACGAAGGGTGATGCCGTGTATTTATTTGTTTGCTTGCTTTGGTGAGGATAAGAGTAAAAGCACGAAGGGTGATGTCGTGTACTTGTTTGTTCTATGTGTTTACTTCCTGTGCTATCTTTGGTACTTAGATTGTTGCTTCGTTTTGTGATTCAGAAATTGTTTCCCCCTGTCCCCAGCATGTTCTCCCCCCTTTTACACTTAACTGGTTATTTTCCTTCCATTATTTCTTGTTATATATTATTTATTTGCACAGGTGTTTATTGATTGTCGTGTCCTAGCATAGTCACTATTTCGCCTAGGTTAGGCTCGGCAGTTACTCAGTACATGGGGTCGGTTGTACTGATTCTACACATGCACTTCTTTATGTTTTGCAGACTACGGTACCAGACCCAATGGACATTGATCGAGGGAGTATCCTTCAGTCCATCGGAGACACTGAGGTAGACCTGCAGGCGTCCGCAGGCCTTGGCGTCCCCTTTCTTATCTCATTTCATTTCCGATTCTTGTACTTCAGAAACATATGTAGTATTTCGTTAAGACTGTTTTGTGTACTATTCTTAGACGGTCCGTGAGTTGTGACACCAAAGATCCGGGTTGGCTAGTTTAAATACGTTGTTAAGTTTTATAGATTTAGCTATGTTAAACCCCTATGCCGCTCATATTTTATGTTGTTATCTTTGGAAAGTTGATCTTAACCGGTTATCATTTAACAGTAAAGGTTTTTAAATAATATGATTAAATACGTTGGCTTGTCTAGCGGGTTCAACGTTTGACACCATCACGATCCCGACGGTGGGAATTTTGGGTCGTGACAGATATGTTCTAAGTACAAATGCGGAAATTAAACAGCCAATCGTCTATTACAATTCCCTGAATCTATTACAATTCCTAAATCTGGTGTCACAAGTTCATGGGTTGCTAAAGTAATACACATAAAGGTCTGAAATAAGTATAAAGCTGTCTGAATGAAGTTTCACAACTAAAAGAAAAGAGGATGGAGACTCCAGGTGTTGCGGGCGCTGAACAGTCGTACCTCAAGTCTCCGTAATATCCGATTCGGGCTCACTAATGACCGCTGCTGGGACCGTCTCCAAAATATGCCCAATGTGCAGAATGTAGTATCAGTACAACCGACCCCATGTACGGGTAAGTGTCGAGCCTAACCTTGACGAGGTAGTGATGAGGCTAAGGCGGGGCACCTATACAAAACAACATGTACACATTATATAAAATGACAGAAATAATAGAAATACATAACAGAACCAAACAACCAAGTTAAACTGATAACCACAACCTCTAGAGTGAACCAGTGTCGTCCAGAATTACCAATCCTTACTATATCAGATAATTAAAGAAATACCGAAAAGAAATGCAGCACAGGAAATAGAAAACATATAGTTTTGTTGCGGCGTGCAACCCGTTCTCACCAGACATCACAAAATTCTCCCTTATTACTCCGTAACAATAACAATAACAGTAAATAATATATAAATATGTTGCGGCGCGCAACCCGATCCCACCATATATCAATATCAATAGGATAATTAACCCTTATTTCACCATATCAATCCACCCCTATTCCTCATGTTGCAGTGTGCAACCTGATCCCACCGTATAAACATATTCACCCTTATTCCTCCATATCAATCTTCTTTTATTCCTCTTGTTGCAGCATGCAACCTGATCCCACCATATCAGTAAAAAACACTCAATGTATACAGTTAATTTACATTCTAAATCACAAGGCCTTTACGATAAATAAATACCAAATTGAACCAAGCAAAGGAAATCTTGATCAATATAAAATCTACTCAAATAATACTACACAGTGAGATCAATCCAGCAATTTACAATTAAAAGGTGCAAATAAGTCAAATTAAGTGAATAGCAGGGATTAGGGCACCTATGGGAAGAACTAACATATTTAATAGGAGAAGATGTTGATTAACACGTAGCAGTTAAGCATGGAAGCATTTCGAGCATAATACAATTAAGACAGGAATGAAGCAATTAAAGGAAAGCAGTATATCAGATAATTTGGCGATGAATAAGCACTCGTCACCTCGCATATACACCGCTCACATGGATTTCATATAATCACATAGTCCGAGGGTTCCTAATTCCCTCAAGTCAAGGTTAGACACAAAACTTGCCTCAATCCATAGGCCACCCACTGCTCAAATACCGCTTCTCCTATAGTTTCCACGTACGAACCACTCGTATCTAGCCATAGTTAACTTAATAACATCAAATATTGCTAAAGAAATCAATTTCAATACATAAATTTAGGGTTCCCAACATTTTCCCCAAAAAGTCAAAAATCAACCCCAGGCTCGCTTGGTCAAAGCTCGAGGTTCGGACCAAAACCCATTTACCCATTCACCCCTGAGCCTGAATATGTAACTAGTTTCGAAATCCGACCCAAATTGAGGTCTAAATTCCATTTTTCAAAAATCCCTAATTCTACCCAAACCCCTAATTTCTACCATGAAATTCCTAGATTTTAGGTTGAAATCTTGTGAAATGAAGTGAAGGATTGAAAGAAATGAGTTAAGAATCACTTGCATATGATTTGAGAAAGAAGCGGTCTTTGGAAAATCGCCTAGAGGGTTTCTTATTTTTGAAAGTTTTGAAAAATGAGCAAAATCCCGTCTAAGTCAAGATTTACCAGCTGCACATATCGCGTTTGCGACCTGAGCTTTGCAAATGCGAGAAAGATATCGCAAATGCGAACCTGTAGCATTTCTACAGCATTCGCAAATGAGACCCTAACCTCGCAAATGCAAGAGTCCCCAATCCCAGCCCATGCTCGCAGATGCGATGTTTCTTCACAAATGCGAGGCTCGCATTTGCGAGCTAGACCTCGCAATTGCGAGACCTACAGACCTTAAGCGCACCAACTATTTTCCTAACTTTTCAAATCACTCTGTAGCCTATCTGAAACTCACCCGAGCTATCGGGGCTCCAAACCAAACATGTAGACAAGTTTTAAAACATCATATGAACTTTCTCGTGCGATCAAATAACCAGAATAACACCTAGAACTATGAATATAGCACCAAATCACATTAAATTCCCAAGAACACTTTGAAATTCCTATTTTCACAACGGGACGTCTGAATCACGTCAAATCAATTTTGTTTCTCACCAAATTTAATAGATAAGGTATAAATATTATAATGGAAATGTACCCGGCTCTAGAACCAAAATACGGACCCGATACCAACTAGAGCAAACATTAACCAATTTCTTAAAACCATTAAAATTTCCATCTTTCAATTTTTAATAAAAATTCATATCTCGAACTAGGGACCTCAGAATTCGATTCTGTGTATACGCCCAGGTCCCATATTTTACTACGGACCCACCGGGATCGCCAAAACATGGGTCCGGGTCTGTTTACTCAAAACATTGACCGAAGTCAACTAAAATTAACTTTTAAGGCCAAATATTATTATTATTTCATCAATTTTCAACATAAAAGCTTTTCAGAAACACGTCAGAACTTCGCATGCAAATTAGTGAGGGTGAAAATGAGATTTTTAAGGTTAAAGAGCGCATAATTGAATTCTAAAACATAAGATGACCTTTTGGGTCATCACAATCTCCACCTCTAAAACAATATTTCGTCATCGAACTGACATAGAAAAGTACCTGAACTGGTGAATAAGTGGGGATGTCTACCCCGCATGTCCGACTCGGACTCCCAAGTAGCTGCCTCAGCGAGCTAACCTCTCCACTGCACTCGAATTGAAGGATAACTCTTTGATCTCAACTGACAAACCTATTGGGCTAACACGTGGGATGGGTCACCATGATACTTCCGGAGCATGGACACATGGAACACTGGATGAACTGTTGATAACCTCGGAGGCAACGCAAGTCTATAAGCCACCTCTCCCACTTTATCGAGAATCTTAAAAGGCCCAATATATCTAGGGCTCAACTTTCCCTTATTCCCAAACCTCATGACATCCCTCATGGGTGACACCCCCAGCAACACTCTCTCTCCGACCATGAATGCAACATCACGAACTCTACGGTCGGCATAACTCTTTTTCCTGGACTGAGATGTGCGAAGTCGATCCTGTATAATCATGACCTTGTCCACGACCTCATGTACTAAATTGTACCCAACAACCAAGCCTCCCCCGGCTGAAACCACCCAACTGGCGACTGGCACCGTCTACCATAAAATGCGTCATAGGGAGCCACCTGAATGCTTGACTGGTAGTTGTTGTTGTAGGCAAACTCTCAAGGGGCAAGAACTGATTCCACGATCCTCCGAAGTCTATAATACATGCGCGGAGCATATCCTCCAAGATCTAAATAGTATGCTCGGACGGCCCGTCCGTCTGAGGATGAACTGTTGTGCTAATCTCAACCCTCGTACCCATCTCACGCTGTACTACCCTCCAGAAGTGCGAGGTAAACTGCGTACCTCAATCAGAAATGATAGACATATGCACACCATGAAGACGGACAATCTCACAGATATAAATCTCTGCCAACCGCTCTGAAGAATAGGTAACTGCCACATGAATGAAGTAAGCTGACTTAGTCAGCCTATCCACAATGACCCAAACGGCTTCGAACTTCCTTTGAGTCCGTGGGAGTCCAACAACAAAGTCCATAGTGATACGCTCCCACTTCCGCTCAGGAATCTCTATCTGCTGAAGCAAACCATCGGGTCTCTGATGCTCATACTTCACCTGCTGACAATTGAGGCACTGAGCTACATAAGCAACTATATCCTTCTTCATCCTCCTCCACCAATAATGCTGCCGCAAGTCCTGTTACATCTTGGCGGCGCTCGGGTGAACAGAATACCGAGAACTGTGGGCCTCTTCAAGGATCAAATCACGAAGCCCATCGACATTTGGCACACACACGCGACCCTGCATCCTCAAAACCCCGTCATCTCCGGTAGTAACTTGCTTGGCACCACCGTGCCGCATTATGTCCCTAAGGACCAACAAATGAGGGTCGTCATATTGTCGATCTCTGATACGCTCAAACAAGGAAGACTGAGTGACTGTGAAAGCTAGAACACAACTGGGCTCTGAAAATATCCAGCCTCACAAACTAGTTGGCCAAAGTCTGAACATCTGAAGCTAGCGATCTCTCACCGACTAGAATGAACGCAAGGCTGCCCATACTCACTGCCTTCCTACTCAATGCGCCGGCCACCACATTGGCCTTCCTCGAATGATACAAGATGGTGATATCATAGTCTTTCAATAGCTCCAACCACCTCCTCTGCCTCAAATTGAGATCCTTTTTCTTGACAATACTGAAGGTTGCGATGATCCGTGAAATATATTGCCTCCAAATCTTTAGCACATGAACAATGGCTGTCAACTCTAAATCATAGACAGGGTAATTCTTCTCATGAACCTTCAACTGCCGAGACGCATATGCAATCACCCTGCCCTCCTGCATCAATACTACTCTGAGCCCAACACGGAAGGCATCACAATATACCATGTAAAATCCTGAACCTGATGGTAACACCAACACCGACGTTGTAGTCAAAGTTGTCTTGAGCTTCAGAAAGCTTGCCTCACACTCATCCGACCATCTGAACGGGAACCCTTCTGGGTTAACCTGATCCACGGGGTTGCTATAGATGAAAACCCCTCCATAAATTGATGGTAATAACTTGCCAAACCCAAGAAGCTCCTGATCTCTGTGGCTGAAGTGGGTCTAGGCCAGTTCTTGACTGCCTCAATCTTCTTAGGATCTACCTGAAGGCCCTCTGCTGATACGACGTGGCCCAAGAAAGCGACTGAATCCAACCAAAACTCGCACTTTGCAAATTTAGCATACAAATGACTGTTCCTCAAAGTCTGGAGCACTATCCTAAGGTGTTGCTCATGCTCCTCCCGGCTGCGGGAGTATATCAAGATGGCATAAATAAACACAAACACAATGAAATCCAAATAAGGCTTGAACACTCGGTTCATCAAATCCATAAATGTTGCTAGCTCATTGGTCAACCCAAAGGACATCACCAGAAAGTCATAGTACCCATATCGCGTCCGAAAAGCTATCTTAGGGATATCAGATGCCCTAATCCTCAACTGATGGTAGCCAGATCTCAAATCAATCATTGAAAACACCTTGGCACCCTGAAGCTGGTCAAATAAATCATCAATCCTCGGCAACAAATACTTGTTCTTGATGGTGACTTTGTTCAAATGCCGATAATCTATACACATCCTCATAGACCCATCCTTCTTCTTCACAAACAAAACCGGTGCACCCAAGGATGAGACACTAGGTCTAATGAAGCCCTTATCAAGAAAATCCTGAAACTGTTCCTTCAACTCTTTCAACTTTGGTGGGGCCATCTGGTATGGCGAAATGGAATTAGGTTGAGTGCCCGGAGATAAATCAATACAAAAATCAATATCCATGTCGGGTGGCATCCCCGACAGGTCTGCAGGAAATACCTCTGGAAACTCACGAACAACATGCACAGAATCCATAGAAGGAACCTCCACACTAAAATCACAAATATAAGCCAAAGAGGCCAAACACCCCTTCTCGACCATACATCGAGCCTTCATATAAGAAATAAAACCGCTGGTAGAATGGCCAGGAGTCCCTCTCCACTCTAATCGAGGCAACCTCGGCAAGTCTAATGTCATTGTCTTGGCATGAAAGTCCAAAATAGCATGATAAGGTGACAACCAATCCATACCCAATATAACATCGAAATCCACCATATCTAAGAGTAGAAGGTCTACACTGGTCTCAAAACTCCCAATAGTGACTACACATGAATGACATACACGATTTACAACAATAACATCCCCCACAGGTATGGACATATATACAGGGTCACTTAAAGAATCACGAGGCACAACCAAATATGAAGCAAAATAAGATGACACATATGAGTAAGTTGATACCAGATCAAATAGAAATGAACCATCTCTACTGCAAATTGAAACAGTACATGTAATAATAACATTGGATGACTCAGCCTCAGGTCTGGCTGGAAAGGCATAACGTCGGGGATGGGCCCCACCACTCTAAACCATATTCCTAGGATGACCTCTAGCTGGCGGGCCTCCACCTCTAACAGTCTAGCCCCTACCTCTGGCTATCTGACCCCTACCTCTGGCTGGCTGAGTAGGCGATGCATCAACTGGTTCCGGAACCATGGCACGAGAAACCTGATGTTGTGGCTGAACACCCAATATTCTCGTACAGGTCCTCCATATGTGCCCATAATCACCACACTCGAAACATTCATCCTGATACTCTGGCTGTGGAAACTGAAACTGACCCGGACGAGCCGGCTGACCACGATAATAACTTTGAATATGATGTTCTCTGATAGGAGCTAGTGGTGCACTATAGGCTAGCTGCCCAGAAGGAGGCACACAAGAAACACGACTCCCTGAAGCACTGTGAGATGCCTGAAGCGCTGAATGGAACGATCTGGGAGGATGGCCTCTACCAAAAGTACCTCTGCCTCCAGATGGGGCGCCTCTAAATCCACCGGAATGATGAGGTCTCTTGTCTGACCCCTGACCTGCCAGTCCAAGAACCATCTCGACTCGTCTTGCAACATTGGCCACATCTAGGAAAGAAATCTCGCTCCCCGTCTCCTTAGCCATCTGCAATCTAATAGGCTGAGCAAGTCCCTCAATAAACCTCCTCACCCTCTCTCTCTTTATAGGAATCAGAAGAAGAGCATGACGGGCCAGATCCACA
Source organism: Nicotiana undulata (assembly GCA_005239495.1). NCBI lineage: Eukaryota > Viridiplantae > Streptophyta > Magnoliopsida > Solanales > Solanaceae > Nicotiana > Nicotiana undulata. The sequence goes on from ML297649.1 coordinate 31,612, forward strand.
AAACGGGTCTCATACGAAGTAAAAGTCATGCTGCCCTGCTGGAGACGCTCGAACTGACGACAAAGCTACTCTCTCAAGGTGATAGGCAGAAACTTCTCTAAGAAGAGATATGAGATTTTGTCCCAAGTAAGAGCAGGCGACCTAGCTGGTCTGGTCAACAAAGATCTCTCCACCATTTCTTGGCGGAACTAGTCATCTAAAAAGCAACGAAGTCGACCTCATTGGTCTCCAATATACCCATGTTCCGGAGAACCTCGTGACAACTGTCTAGATACTCCTGGGGATCCTCTGAAGTAGCACCACTGAAATGAACTGGAAAGAGCTTGGTGAACCTATACAATATCCATAAAGCCTTAGAAGACATAACTGACCCATCACCGGGTTGTGCCGCAACAACCGGTTGAACTACTCTAACTGGATGAGCTGCTGGAGTTTGAAACTAGGGAGCCATCTACTCCGAAGTTTGAGTAGAAGGAGTCTGGGCTCCTCCTCCAGCCTGAGATACGACTGGTGCCATGGGGAATGCGCTAGTCTGGGCCACAATCTCCATAAGGCCCACCAATCAGACCAAGGCATCCTGAAGCAATGGGGGGAGGCAATAAACCCCTCCAGAACCTGAGATGGTCCGGCAGGAATAGCCTGAGTTGGAACCTCCTCATCGAACTTCACTTGAGGCTCCACAGCTGGGGATGCTGCTCGGGCTTTGGGTTGAGCCCTGCCCCTACCTCAGCCTTTGGCAAGGCCTCGACCTCAACCTCTGCCCCTCGTAGGATCTGCTGGCGCAAAACGGAGTTGAATAAAAATGAAATTTGTTCCTAAAATTCATAGTCTCTGGGAGATAAGTATAGACGTCTCTGTACCGATCCTCCAGACTCTACTAAGTTTTCTCGTGACTCATGGGACCTATGTAACCTAGTGCTCTGATACCAACTTGTCACGATCAGGAATTTCCACTGTCGGGACCGTGATGGTGCCTAACAGTTCACTTGCTAGGCAAGCCAACGTTATGACATTTTACTTCTTTTAGGAGTTTAAACAGTAACATTGATAACAAACTAAAATAACAGATATGTTCTAAGTACAAATGCGAAAATTAAACAACCAATCGTCTGTTACAACTCCCTGAATCTGGTGTCAGTGGTTCACGAGCTGCTAAAGTAATACACATAAAGGTCTGAAATAAGTATAAAGTTGTCTGAATGAAGTTTCACAACTAAAAGAAAAGAGGATGGAGACTCCAGGTGTTGCGGGCGCTGAACAGCCGTACCTCAAGTCTCCACAATATCCGATCCGGGCTTACTAATGACCGTTGTTGGGACCGTCTCCTAAATTTGCACAATGTGTAGAGTGTAGTATCAGTACAACTGACCCCATGTACTGGTAAGTGTCGAGCCTAACATAAACGAGGTAGTGACGAGGCTAAGGCGGGGCACCTATACAAAATAACTTCTACGCAATATATAAAATGACAGAATAATAGAAATACAGAACAAAACAAAACAGCCAACTGAAACTAATAACCACAGCCTCTAGAGTGAACCAGTGTCGTCCAGAATTACCAATCCTTACTATATAAGATAATGGAAGAAACACCGGAAAGAAATGCAACTCAGGAAATAAAAAATATATAGTTTTGTTGCGGCGCACAACCCGATCCTACCAGACATCACAAAATTCTCCCTTATTCCTCCATAACAATAACAGTAACAGTAAATAAGGGAACCTTAGACTATCGTAAAAGCAACAATAACCTTGCAAATGAGAGGGTCCCAGTCTCAACCCATGCTCGCAAATGCGAGATCTGTAGACCTGAAGAACACCAGTTATTTCCCTAAGTTTCAAATCACTCTATATACTATAGGAAACTCACCCGAGCACTCGGAGCTCCAAACCAAACATGCACACAAGTCTAAAAATATCATATAAACTTGCTCGTGCGATCAAAGAGCCAAAATAACACCTAGAACTACGAATTTAGCACCAAATCACATGAAGTTCCCAAGAACACTTTGAAATTCCTCTTTTCATAACTAGACGTCTGAATCACATCAAATCAGTTTCGTTTCTCACCAAATTTCACATATAAGGTGTAAATATAATCAAAACCAAACCGAAACTGAAACCGAAGCTTAATGGCTTATTGGTATCGGGTTAACAGTTTAACAGACAGGGAACAGATTGAAATTATTTTATTAACGACTTACCGGTTTGGGGACGGATTATTTAATTTTCTTAACGGATAATTCGTTAACCCGTTAAGAATATATATATATATATATATATATATATATATATTAAATAATATAAAACCTTTTTCCACTTCCAGTACTCTATCTCTTTTCCTTTTTCATCATCTTGGGTTATGGTGAATAGAAACATATGATGAGAGAGGAAAGAATATTTTGTTTTTCAGTAGTTAAGTTTGGAAGGGAAGATATACATATCTGGTTTGCTAACCATGAGGCAAAGTAGCTTATTCCAAAGGAGTAGTCATTAATCAATAGGTTTCATATGTTCTTTTCAGAACCTACTAATCAGAGTTGAATACAGATAATTTTGATGTCATGAATTAACAAACACTGACACTTTTTATTGCATGAGGATTTGAATGTAGTCTAGAATGTGTCAGTGTATATTCTGGACTCACTTTGAATATAGACCGGAATGTAGTCTACTCTGAACTCAAAGCAGCGTCATGTGCAATATAGATTGAATTAGGCCGATAAACCGCTCGATAAGAGCTAAAACGATACCAATCCTCCCGATATCTTATCGGGTGGCGAGCGGATTAATACATTTAAAAGCCGATAACTGATAAGCCAAACCGTTAAGAGTAAATAATCGCCCAATCCACCCGATAAGCAGCCCTACCCGATACCGACAAGATCAAACATTAACCAATTTCTTAAAACCCTTAAAATATCAGTCTTTCAATTTTTAATAAAATTTCATATCTCGAGCTAGGGACCTCGGAATTCGATTCCACACCCAGGTTCCATATTTCACTACGGACCCACTGAGACCGTCATAACACGGGTCCGAGTGCGTTTACTCAAAACTTTGACGGAAGTCAACTAAAATAAATTTTTAAGGCTAAAAATTATTATTTCATCAATATTCAACATAGCTTTCCGGAAACACGTTCGAACTGCGCACACAATTTTGGGTAAAGAGATTTTTAAGGCTAAAGAGCACATAATTGAATTCTCAAACATAAGATGACCTTTTGGGTCATCACATATTTTGATTACTCAAATCATCATGTAACAACAAGTAATTATACAAGATAATATTATATGCTTTTGGTGTAACTATATATGTAAAATTGATTTAAATCTTTAATATGTATGTTCATTTTATGTTTTATGTTTTATATTTTAATAAAATAAAATAAACAATAATAAAAGTATCTTACGATAAATATTTAAGTTTATTTTTCTCTTTAAAATAATTATAAGATATTTGTACTATCCTTTTTGTAATTTGACACTCAAAAGCACTTTTTAGAAAGATTGGTCAAACACAATTTTGTGACGACCCAAAAGGTCATCCTCTGTATATATGGCTAAATCTGTGTTCTGATGCCTCGAAAGCCTCCGTTAATCTCACCTTGATATGCGTGCGCAACCCGGGCGTGTTGCCGGGAAGCTTTTAAGTGAAAACTTGAAATTTCTAATAATTAATTGATTAAAGTTGACTTTGGTCAACCTTTTTGGTAAACGGATCCGGACCCCTGATTTGACGGTCCTGGAGGGTCCGTAGGAAAATATGGGACTTGGGCGTATGCCCGGAATCGAATTCCGAGGTCCCAAGCCCGAGAAATGAATTTTTAAAGAAAATTATTTTTTGAAAATAATAAAGGTTATTGAAAATGATAATTTATGTGAAAATTGTGTTACTGAGCCCGTATTATGGTTCCGGAGCCCGGAATAGGTTTAATATATGTTATGTGACTTATCTGTGAAATTTGGTGTAAAACGGACTTGAAATGACGTGATTCGGATCAAAATTGGAATAATTAAGCCTTATGAAATTTTAAGGAATTTCTATGAGTTATGGGGTTTAATCTGTTGATTTAGATGATATTTTGGTGAATTAAAAGCTTGTATAAGTTCGTGGGATGTTTTGGGAGTCGTGTTGTTTTTTTGATTTTGAGAACCGAGGGCTCGGGTGAGTTTCGGGTAGCTAACGGGGTGTGAAAAGTTGGAAAAATCTGGTGTTTGGATGTTTTTCTGGTGTCTGGTGTTTCCTTCACTGCGATAGCAGGCATTGATTCGTGATCGCATAGGCTTAGGTGAAGGGGTAGCTGGGTTGCACTATGCGATCGCATCTCGTCCTCCGCGATCGCATAGTGTGTCAGTGGAGTCAGGTGGGGGCTGGGTAGTATCTCTCTGCGATCGCGTAGTTTCGTCTGCGATCGCAGACGCCTGGCCCGTTCTCTTACGCGATCGCACCCCTTTGTTCCGCGATCGCATAATAGTAAAACTTCAAGCTCTGCGATCGCAGCCCTCTTCCGCGATCGCAGAGAACAAAATCGCCCAGTTATTTCCTTAAGTCAAAATAGAATGTTATTTCGGGATTTCCACTTCTTCATCAATTCCTTCTTCTCCAAGACCCCATTGACGACCCCCAAGCTAGATTCCCTCCATAACCTCTTGGGTAAGTGTTCCTAACACCAATTTCTTTCATTTTTCTTCCCTAATCACTAGAATCTAGATCTAAAACATAGAAATCAAACTAGAAATTAGGGGTTTTGGGTAGAGTTAGGTTTTTGGGAATTTTGGGTAATTCAACCTGAATTTGGGGTCGGATTTCAAAACAAATTATATATTCTAACTCGTGGGGGTATGGGTGATCGAGTTTTGGTCCGAGCCTCGTGTTTGGACCAAGCAGACCCGGGGTCGAATTTTGGTATTTTTGAAAGAATGCTTGGAAATGGGTAATTAGGCTATGGAATTGATTTATTGAGTCATTATTGATATACTTGAGTTAATTATGTCTAGATAATACCATTCCGGAGTTGAATTCTAAAGGAAAGGCGTTGTTAGAGGATTGATTGCTATATTTTGGACCCGGGGTAAGTGTCTTGCCTAACTTTGGTGAGGGAATAGGTATTGTGTGCTATGTGTTAAGTTTTTATCATGTTCAATGCATACGTGAGGTGACGAGTACCTATGCATTGTGTGTTAAGCATGTCCGTGAGTCTATTATGATGAAAATCTTATTATTACTTCCATGTTCGTCATATTATGAATTTGTCTCCACTTGGAAGTTGAATATTGTGAAATCTCTGGGTGATGAACTCATGATGTATTGGTTCGATTGAGAACCCAATTATAAAGGATATATTTGAAATGATTGGTTATAGTTGAGACCCTTGTCGGGCAATTGTTATGATATTGACTGATACTTTCCCCTTGCCGGGTGATTTTGAGTTGTATTTCCACTATGCTGCATTCCTTGCCATTGATATTGTCATTGTTTTGGTGAGGAAGAGTGTAAAGCACGAAGGGTGATGTCGTGCCATGATTTTGATTACATCATAATTTCCATAGTGAGGAAGAGAGTAAAAGCACGAAGGGTGATGTCGTGCCATGATTTTGATTACATCATAATTTCCATAGTGAGGAAGAGAGTAAAAGCACGAAGGGTGATGCCGTGCCATGATTTACATTGATGACATCATAATTTGCATAGTGGGGAAGGGAGTAAAAGCATGAAGGGTGATGCCGTGCCATGATTTACATTGATTACATTGACATACATAATACATTGCATCATGAGAAAGAGAGTAAAAGCATGAAGGGTGATGCCGTGCCATGTTTCACGATTATTTACCATCGTACATTGCAGTGTGAGAAAGAGAGTAAAAGCACGAAGGGTGATGTCGTGCCATTATTTTCATTTCTGGCATTTACGTTTGCTTCTTTATCATTCTTTGTTAAATTGTCTTCCTTGTCCATTCCTTTAATCGTTTATATGACTGCTCTATCTCATTGTTTCGCCTATAACTGCTCATGTATCCCATGCTTGTCTGTCTGTCTCTTGCCTTGTCTTCCATGTTGTTATGTTGTAGAATATGACAGGTTAACGTTGTTGCTAACTCTAGCCTCGTCATTACTTCGGCCGAGGTTAGGCTCGGCACTTACTCAGTACATGGGGTCGGTTGTACTGATGCTACACTGCACTTCTTAATGTTGTGCAGATCTCGCACCCGGACCAAGTGGACAGCGTTGAGGGAGTCACCTTCTGTCCACCCAGAGCTTCAAGGTATACCCACTGGCGTTCGTGAGCCTTGGTGTCTCTTCTACCCTTTGGATCTCTTATTGTCTTACATTTTCCGCTAGTCTCAAAGACAATGATGTATTTTCCTTTCAGACTTGTATTTAGCACTCTATAGAGAGTTCGTGAGTTGTGACATCCCGGTTTTTGGGGCTTATGCGACGTTCTGTATATACTATTTCAATCAGTATTTTCGAATTATTATTCCATTTTCGCTGTTAAAAACTGTAAAGTGATTTGTTATTTCGGTTAAGATGGTATCTCAATGTTAGATTAACGGTATACGTTGGCTTGTCTAGCGGGTTCAACATTAGACGCAGTCACTGCCTGAAGGGTGGGATTTCAGGTCGTGACAAATTTGTTTATCAAATGTTACAAAAAATACTTCTTAAATGAATTGACCAAACACAAACTATTATTTTTTTAAATTACTTTCGAAAAAAATATTGTGAAAAAAAATACTTTTCAGAATAAGCAGATTTTGGCAGTTTGACCAAAGACTCTTAGACTAGCCATTGTATTTTGTTTGGTCTATAAATTGCATGGATCAATTCATGACTAGCGAGTGATAATAATTTCTACCGGCCGGCTACAAATAAAATTTGTAACGAGGTAATACACATTTGTAAAAGTAAAATTTCTCTTGAAATGAGGGAATACACATTTCCCCTCACATATGTTTAACTTTTTTATGTGAAATTCATCTCCATATGGCATATGCAAAAAATATCTTCTTTCGAATTCAAGTTATAATAATAGTTTACCCTCTTCAATTTCAATCAAATATTATCAATCTCCTACACATGAATGACACCTATTTACTTCGACAGGTTCAGCCCTTTTCTTAAGTGGAAGATGAGGTCCAAGTCGTAGGTGGACCTAGGTTTCATTACAAATTGCATTGGGGCCTCAAAAATCTTCAAACTGGCTCAACAATCGGAAACTTAGTACAGTCGCTCCCAAAAATAATAGCTGATAATATATAGTTTATTTTTATATGAATGTTGTTTACCTTTAAAATCGGATAATAATTAAATTTATATGTGATTTTAAGGATACGTGATCTAACTTGATACAAAATGAGAAATCAGATTAATATTGAAATTAATGATAAAAAAGTAAATGCAAACTACACAAGTTGAACAATCTTGGCTTTGACGGTTGGTCACCCTCGAGTCAAAATGTCTTAATTGATATCAGAACAGAATGAGATAATAAGAACTAGTAATAACAATATATTATTTTGGGATGCGTGTTACAATGTGGTCAATGAATTATTAGACCCCCCTTTATATATTAGAGGAGTCCTACTCTTTGTACAGTTCTATAAAAGGTAAAAATCTCTTGAGTTGCTAATTGCCGGTTCCTTACTGTTATGCGTCGTGATTCCTGCCTTAATATCCGTTCGGTCGCAGATATTTCGGTCTTTCGCTTGTTATTTTCGAGCTCGCTCGAGGCTAAGGTCGATATCGGACTCAACGTTCCTCGATGGCAGGTCTTCTGACCTCAGGTTCTAGCTCGGTGAGACTCGAAGTATATTTCCAGTCCGTGGTCGCCACGTTCTAATCCAAATCTACCAAGTTGTAGTAGCTCGACTTCGACCGTATTGGCCGTCGAATGTTCATCTAAAGAGGGTTGCGTCTTCGGACAAGCTAAATCGGGATGCCTTTGTACGCAGGGCCCTCGACTCTTTTGGATCCAAGGGCAGTTTATCGGTCCTGAGATATTCCACGTACTTATTCCTCAAGTCCCAAGTTAGGCTCTTTGAGTTGATCTCAGTGTGGCCTTCTTCCACCACCGATCTCATAAGGTGTACGACTTCTCCCGAGTTGAACTCGTTGTCTTCGACCCACAACCCCAAATTAGCGAGGGCATCGACCTTGCTGTTTTGATCCCGAGGTACATGCTGCAAAGTCCATTCTTTGAACCGATGTAATGTCACCTGTAACTTGTGCAAGTATCTTTGCATTCGTTCTTCTCTGGCCTCGAATGTTCCATTAACTTGGTTTACCACAAGGAGGGAGTCACACTTGGCTTCGATCACCTATGCCCCCAAGTTCTTGGCTAGTTCGAGGCATGTAATCATGGCCTTATATTCGACCCCGTTGTTAGTCAATTTAAAAGTCTTAATAGATTGTATAATTATATTACTTGTTGGTGGCTTTAGTACGATGCCAAGTCCAGACCCTTTTGCGTTTGAGGCGCTGTCTGTGAAGAGGGTCCAGATTCTCCAGGAAGTTCCTGAGTTAACCAATAACTCTCTTTCGATCTTGGGTATTAGGGCCAGCGTAAAGTCGGCCACAAAGTATGCCAAAATTTGAGACTTAATGGTGGTCCGAGGTTGGTACTCAATATCGTACCCACTTATTCTACAGCCCGATTGACCAATCGGCCCAAGAGTTCGAGCTTATGCACAACGTTCTTCAACGGGTAAGCAGTAACGATACATATGGGGTGACAATGGAGTATGGTTTTAGCTTCCTAGAGGCGCTTAGCAAAGTGAGGGCTAGTTTTTTCAGGTGAGGGTACCTAGTTTCGGCCTCACCTAAGGTCCTACTAACATAGTTAATTGGAAATTGTGTACCTTGGTCTTCCCGAACTAGGACTCCACTTACCGCTATCTCTGAGACCGCCAAGTACAAGTACATTTGTTCGTCTGTCTTTGGTGTGTGAAGTAGCGATGCGACTCGATAAGTACCTCTTGAGTTCCTCCAAAGATCGTTGGCATTCCAGGGTCAACAAGAAGTTATTCTTCTTCTTCAATAGTGCGAAGAATCGGTGGCTCGCAGGGACTTAACTAACATGTCGTCAATGTAAACTTCCATCGATTTTCCTATTTGTTCCTCGAACATCTGGTTTACTAGGCGTTGGTATGTGGCACCAACATTTTTTAATCCAAAACGACATTATGTTATAACAATATGTGCCATATTTAGTGATGAAGGAAGTTCTTTCCTGGTCACCCGGGTCCATCCGTATTTGGTTGTATCCGGAATAGGCGTCGAGAAATCTGAGGATCTCGTGGCCCGTCATGGCATCGATCATGCGGTCGATGTTGGGGAAAGGAAAAGAGTCTTTGGGACATTCCTTATTCAAATCTTTGTAGTCTACATACATCTTTAGTTTATTCCCTTTTTTAGGGACTACCACTACGTTCGCTAACCAATCCGGGTATTTAACCTCCCGAATAGACCTTATTTTAAGAAGTTTAGATACCCCGTCCTTGATGAAAGCATGATTGAACTCGGATTGGTCTCTCCTCTTCTGTTTAACGGGGTGGAAACTTCGGGTCCAGGATTAGCTTGTGAGTGGTTATCTCCGGTGGGACCCCTATCATATAAAGGTGGGGCTAAGCGAAACAATATTCGTTAGTTATAAGAAATTTAATGAGTTTTTCCTTGAGCTCGGAGCTTCGCCCCGTGCCTAGGTATACCTTTCGATCGGGCAAAATTTCTCGCAAATGACTTGTTCCAGATCCTCGACCATCGATTTAGTGGCGTCGAAATCATCGGGGGCTATAAAAGATTTGGGAACCCCATAATCATCATCCTCGACTTCCTTTTGTTTGTCCAAATCTGACGAAGATGGTATCAATGATTGCTATTTGGCCTCGTTTTTGACCATCTGGTTTGGGCCCTTCGATAATGAAACTGTAGATGCCAGTATCACCTCCTATCCCTTAGTGGTTTCACATTCCATGTTGAATCCATTTAAAACTCGAACTGCAGGAACGATTTGGTATAGTAGACCGAGTTGCTCCACGAACCTTGATTGAATGATGTTGGTTGAGCTGCCTAGATCAATTAACACATGTTTAACCCGAATTTTAATTAAGAGTACAAATATTACTAGTGCATCGTTGTGGGGCTGCACGATCCCTTCCGCATCCTCATCATTGAAAAATAAAGTTCTTTACGGTATGTTGTCTCGAGTTCATTTCTCCTTGGTGATAGATACTTTGGTACATTTCAACATAGGCCCCTGTCGGATATCAACTCCGCCGATGATCATGTTAATGACGTGATGAGGTTTTTCTTGTTCAACCTGTTTGTTAGAATCCCTGTTCCTGAAATGGTGCTTGGCTCGGTCGCTCAAGAATTCTCGAAAGTGCCCATTGTTGAACAGACAGGCTACTTCCTCTCTCAGCTATCGACAATCTTTCGTTTTATGTCTGTGAGTGCCATGATATTTTCACATCTGGTTAGGATCCCTTTGGGATGGATCAGACTGTAGAAGTCGAGCTCATTTGGTATCTTTGATGTGCCCGATAGCTGATACAGTGGCGGCAGCATCGACATAATTTGTATTCTGATAGCCTCGGTGCGTCCTTAGGCCCGATGGACCTGTCGAAGCTATTTTTGATCATGAATCCCCTGTTTCTTTGACCTCAGTCATTTCTCCTTTCATTTTCATGAAGTTCCACCTGGACCCGTTGTTTCTCTGATCTTTGTTATATGGCCGATACCGATATCTGTTTGGTCTTGGTTCACAATCGATGTCTCTCTTGACTCTGTTGAGATTTCTGACGGGATAGACAGACCCCGAAGGGTCCCCGAGTTGATCATCTTCAACTTTGATTTTTGATTGATATCGGTTATGCACGTCAGCCCATGTGACAGCCGGATATTCTATCAGGTTTTGCTTCAGCTACTATGAAGCCAACGAGCTTCGAATATTGAGTCCCTGAGTGAAAACTAGAACAACCCAATCATCAGCGACCGACGGTAGATCCATTCATTCCATTTTAAACTGGGACACGGACTCTCTGAGCATCTTGTTATCCTTCTGTTTGACTTTGAAAAGGTCTGATTTCCTAGTCTCGACCTTGATGGTGCCTGCGTGGACTTTTACGAAAGAGTCTTCAAGTATAGTAATGAGTCAATAGAATTAGGAGGTAGGTTGTGATACCATATCATAGATCCCTTTGACAGGGTCTCCCCAAATGTTTTCAACATAACTTACTTGATATTATCGTCCTCCAAGTAGTTCCCTTTGATAGCGCATGTATAAGAGGTTGCATGCTCGTTTGGGTCGGTCGTTCCATTATACTTGGGTATTTCGGGCATACGGAACTTCTCGGGGATTGGCTTCGAAGCCGCGATTGGAGGAAAAGGTTTTTTCATGAACTTCCTGGAATCTAAGCCTTCAATATCGGAGGTGCTCTTGGGATTTGGTCTACCCTGGAATTGTGGGTTTCCACCTTTTTGTTGTTAGCCTCAATTTTCTTCTCCCATGATTCTATCCGTTTTGTCAGATCCTCGAGCATCTTTATGATCACGGGGTTAGCCCCCGATTCGTGTTCGTTCGACCTTTCTATGACCAGTTCATCCCTGAGGGTGACTTCCCGGGGCGAATCGGGCTCAACCCTGCTTGGTGCACGACTTTGGTTATGTAACTGAGCTATCGCCGCCTTTTGAGTCTGCAACATTTCGAAGATCACTCTAGACTGATCCCGTCTCCTTCAATGTTTTGTGCGTTTCAAGTTGCCGATCGGGCTCCACAGCAAACGTTATTTTCGAGGTCGGTAGGCAAGTTTGCATCGTTGGCCATATGCGAATTAGCGTCAATCGGATCTGCGATCGGAATTCCAGCGGGATCAGCAGGTGGTATCTCGTTACCGAGCATTATGTTGTTATTTTCACCTTCGTGACGGGACTCATTGTCAACATGCAGGGGTGTTAATTGAGAATTTGACCTTTTTGTATTTTTGCCTGGAATCAAAGACACTTTAAAGAGCAAGTGTAAAGCAGTGTGTGTTATGGAAATTTGTATCAAATAACCACTATTATCCTTAGCCCCATAGTGGGCGCTAAACTGTTTTCCCTCAATATCGAATAATAATTGAATTTATATGTGGTTTTAAGGATACCTGATGTAACTTGATACAAAATGAGAAATCAGATTAACATTGAAATTATTGATAAATAAGTAAATGCAAACCACACAAGTTGAACAATCCTGGCCTTAAAGGTTGGTAACCCTCGAGTCAAAAATGCCTTAATCGATATCGGAACAGAATGATGAGATAACAAGAACTAGTAATAACAGTATATTGCTTTCGGATGCGTGTTACAATGTGTTCAATGAATTATCAGTCTCCGCTTTATATAGTAGAGGAGTCCTACTCTAGGTACAATTCTATAAAAGGTAAAAACCTCTTGATTTGTTAATTGCCGGTTCCTTTCCGATATGCACCGAGATTCCTGCCGTAATATCCGCCCGGTCGCGGATATTTTGGTCTTTTGTTTATTATTTCCGAGCTCGCTCGAGGCTAAGGTCGATACCGGACTCAACGTTCCTCGAAGGCAGGTTTTTCGACCTCAGGTTCTAGCTCGGTAAGACTCGAGGTCAATTTTCAGTCCGTGGTCGCCACATTCTAAGACAAATCTACCAAGTTGTAGTCGAGCTCGACTTCGATCATATACAAATGTATATATAGATATTTTAAATATAATCAATAAATTTGTAAAAAATATATATTTGTCTAGTAAATACAATTATTTTTGGCCGACCGTTAATGTGTAACTTACCTAAGTTAAAACATGACACTAGTAAACTAAGCTCTCCAAGTTAGAACTTAGACCCTCTTGAAAAGGGAATTTGGCTCACCGTGATAACTGCCAATACGTTTTGGCAATATTTTAGCTAAGAGTTTGATTTAGCAGCTTAAGTCCAAATAAATTGGCATATATGGCCATATTCCCTAAAAAGAGGAGAGATAAAAGGAGAATATGAAAATTCTCATCCTAATTTCATGCCTAAAAAATATATCGCTTTGCAAAAAGTTAAAAAAAAAAAAATAGGAAAAAAAAAAGGAAATGAGATATTGTTGTAAAACATATAGTAACTGTGGATGTCCATTACTCTCACTACTTTCACCCATGATGTAAATAATCTCCCACTACTTATCACTTTTATGATTGTAACTCCCACACCTCCATAACCTCTCCCCATGATCTCAAAGGTTAATGTCATGTTTAAGACAATCCATTTGTAACCTACAATGTAATAGTATAAAGAGAGGCATGAAATGTGATATAAGATACACTTGAACACTTGATGAAATAAGAAAGTTATCTCTTCTTCTCTTATTCTACTTATCTTCTTGTCTTATATTGTTACTTGAGCTACACTTTTCAATACGTTATCATCACGAAGTTGAGCTCTTTTCGTTGTTCAGGTATATTTGTTTATTTTGTTTTCTTCGTCGTATATTTTGATTTCATGATTAGTGTCTTTAATATACAATTTCATAATTTCTCACATCTTTAGATATGTGTAAAAATAAAGAATTCCATATTTCTTTATTTTAAGTTATTTGCATGATTGTTATGTGAAAGTTGCTAATTTTTATGTTAGTAGAATTAATTGATAGAAAAATACTTGTTTTATGTTGTTCGATATTTGAAATTGTGTTAAAGTTGGAAGATATTTTTTGTTCTAGTTAACATCATAGATATACTAATAATTTGAAGGAAAAAAATAATATTCTTTTCTATGGAATTATCACTTTAGTGTATATAGATCACAAATTTTATATTATGTTAATTTTTAAGATTCTTTACACTACTATCCTAATGACTTCTAATTATTTTTCTTTTTTGATAGTTTTCATTATGTCGAATTTGTCAAAGCTTGAGTTTGTGGCACTTGACATATCTGGAAATAATTACCTATCATGGGTTCTTAATGCTGAGATTCACTTAGTCGCTAAAGGCCTTGGTGACACCATTACTCAGGGTAATGAGGCATCGATCCAGGACAAAGCAAAGGCCGTGATTTTCCTTCGTCATCATTTGGATGAAGGTTTGAAGGTTGAATATTTAACAGTGAAAGATCCACTTGAATTGTGGACTGGCCTGAAGGAAAGGTATGATCACCTTAAGGCTACGATATTGCCAAGGGCTCGATATGAGTGGATGCACTTACGGTTTCAAGATTTTAAGACCGTAAGTGAGTATAAATCTGTTGTATTTCGAATAACTTCCCAGTTGAAATTATGTGGGGATGTTATGAATGATGATGATTTGTTGGAAAAGACTCTTACGACTTTTCATGCCTCAGATATGGTACTACAACAGCAATACCGTGAAAGGGGTTTTAAAAAGTATTCTGAATTGATCTCATGCCTTCTGGTGGTTGAGCAACATAATACCTTTTTTGCTGAAAAATCATGAAGCCTGTCTCACAGGGTCAGCTTCGCTTCCTGAAGCGATATGGCAGCTAGACGTGATAAGTCTGAAAAAAGACAAAATGATAATCATGGCCATATGAATGTACGTGGTCATGACAATGGTAAGAGACGATATAATAGTCGTCATCGTGGTGGTAATGGAAAATGAGAGAACAATATGGGTTCTCAAAACAATCCTTCAAGGCAAAAGAGGTAACTGCCACCGCTGTGGCATGAAAGGTCATTGAAAATTTGAATGACGTGCACCTGAGCATTTTGTCGGGCTTTATCAAAACTCCATCAAAAGAAAGGCAAATAATGTTGGAGCATCTTCTGCTAATGCCCCAGTGGAGTCTCACTTGACCTTTAAAAATGATTTTGAGGGCCTTCAAACAAAAATGATGACAATGCCGAGGCAAATCATGCTTTGAACGATGATGATTTTGAAGGCCTCGATGATCTTACTCATTTGGAAGTTGAAGACTTCTTTGGAGATCAAAACTAAAGTTTGATCGATAAACTGGGGAATGTAATTATGTTGTTATTTTTATTTTCAGTAATTTTTCTCTCTCGTTTTAAAGTTATTTTTATGTTCAAGTAGTACTTAATTTGTCATGTGCTATTGTTAGTTTTTCCGTATTTCTCATGGTGTACTTTTATTTTTTACGAAAAAAATAAAATTTCCTAAATCTTCAATTGGATCCAAGATGAGTAATAAAGATTTATTCCTTTTAGACAGTGCTACAACTCATACAATATTAAGAGAAAATAAATTTTTCTCTTCTTTGGTTATGAAAAAGGCATATGTTAATACAATATCTGGTAGTACAAAATTAATTGAGGGCTCTGGAAGAGCGGCCTTATTACTACCAGGAGGAACGATATTAACTATTGATAATGCATTGTATTGTAGTAAGTCTCAAAGAAACTTGTTGAGTTTCAAAGTTATTCGCCAAAATGGCTACCATGTTGAGACCTCTAACGAAGGAAAGGTTGATACCTTTATATTACTACAATAAAATCGGGGAAAAAATGGGTGCACGAAAAATTACCCGCATTTTCTTCTGGATTGTACCACACAAACATTGGTGTGGTTGAATCATATGCCATAGTAAACAAAAGGTTTACTACTTCTAATGATTTTATCATTTGGCATGACCGGTTAGGGCATCCTGGTTCTAACATGATGCGCCGAATAATAGAGAATTCAAATGGGTACACATTGAAGAATAAGAAGATTCTTCAATTTAAGGAATTCTCTTGTGCTGCTTGTTCTCAAGGAAAATTGGTTACTAAACCATTAGCAGTTAAAGTTGGGATTGAATCCCTTGCATTTCTGGAACGTATACAGGGTGATATATGTGGGACTATACACCCTCCATGTGGACTATTCAAGTATTTTATGGTCTTGAAAGATGCATCTACAAGATGGTCACATGTGTGCTTATTGTCAACTCGTAATATGGCATTTGCGAGATTGTTGGCCCAAATAATAAGGTTAAGAGCACAATTTCCAGATTATGCAATTAAGACAATTCGTCTTGATAATGCTGGTGAATTTACATCTCAGGCCTTTACTAATTATTGTATGGCCACTAGAATAAAAGTTGAGCATCCAGTTGTTGATGTTCATACTCAAAATGGTCTAGTAGAATCATTGATTAAACGTCTCCAATTAATAGCTAGACCATTGCTAATGAGGCAAAAACTTCCCCTTTCAGTGTGGGGACATGTTATTTTGCATGCAGCAGCACTTGTGCGCATAAGGCCAACCAGTTATCATGAAGTCTCCCCATTACAGTTGGCTTTTGGTCAGGAGCCGAATATTTCCCATCTAAAGTTTTTTGGATGTGCGGTATATGTTCCAATTGCTCCACCACAACGCACAAAGATGGGTCCCCAAAGAAGGTTGGGAGTATATGTTGGTTATGAATCTCCTTCTATTATTAAATATCTAGAGCCTATGACAGGAGATTTGTTTACAACCAGATTTGCTGATTGTCATTTTGATGAATCAGTTTTTCCAACATTAGGGGG
>ML297649.1:48202-71386 GCA_005239495.1 Nicotiana undulata
TATGTTTTTCCAAAGTTGGGGGGGGGGGGGGAATAAACAGCTGGAAAAAGAGATAGATTGGAACGTATTATCTATATCTCATTTGGATCCTCATACAAATCAATGTGAACAAGAAGTTCAAAAGATTATTTATATGCAAAATATTGCAAATCAATTGCCAGATGCATTTACTAACCTTCCACAAGTTACTAAATCGCATATTCCAGCTGTAAATGCTCCAATTCAAGTTTATGTCCCAGCTGGACAGTATGATAATGAAAATGAGTCTAGGCCACGCCTTAAACGTGGTAGACCAATCGGTTCAAAGGATAAAAATCCTCGAAAAAGGAAAGGAGCAAATGATCAAGTTAATCATAACATTGAGGCAATTGCTCAAGAGGAGCATAAAGATATAGTAATTGATAAGACCTCATAGGAGGTTCTAGTACCTCGAAATGATGAAAATGAAGAGATATCAATAAGTTATGTCTCTATGGGAAAAAGGTGGAACCGAAATAACGTCGTTGTTAACAACAGTTTTGCATATAATGTTGCAGTTGACATAATGCAACAAGATGAGGATCTTGAGCCAAAATCTGTCGATGAATGTAGACAAATAAATGATTGGCCAAAATGGAAAAACGCAATTCAAGCGAAATTGGCTTCACTCAAAAAATGTGAAGTATTCGAACCAATAGTCCGAACGCCTGAAGCTGTCAAGCCAGTGGGGTACAAATGGGTTTTTGTGCGACAACGAAATGAGAAAGGTGAATTCCTAAGATATAAAGCACGACTTGTTGCAAAAGTGTTTTCGTAAAGGCATGTCATTGATTATATGGAGACATATTCTCTTGTGGTAGATGCAATTACCTTCAGGTATCTAATAAATCTTGCAGTCCATGAAAAGCTTGATATGCGATTGATGGATGTTGTCACAACCTACTTATATGGCTCCCTGGACAATGAAATTTTTATGAAAATCCCTGAAGGATTTAACGTTCCTGAAGCACATAAAATTTCAAGAGAAACTTGTTCAATAAAGCTTCAGAAATCCTTATACGGATTGAAGCAATCAGGGAGAATATGGTACAATCGTCTTAGCGAGTATTTGCTAAATGAAGGGTACAAAAATGACCTTATTTGCCCTTGCGTGTTTATTAAGAGGTATGGATCTGAATTTGTCATCATAGCTGTGTATGTTGATGACTTGAATATCATTGGAACTTCTAAAGAGCTTCCAAAGGCTGTAGAGTGTTTGAATAAAGAATTTGTAATGAAAGATCTTGGTAAGACAAAATTTTGTCTTGGCCTACAGATTGAGCATATAACAAATGGAATTTTTGTCCATCAATCAACATACACTGAAAAGGTGTTAAAGCGATTTTACATGGATAATGCATATCCATTGAGTACCCCAATAGTTGTGAGATCTCTCGACATAAATAAAGATCCATTTCGGCCTCAAGAAAATGACGAAGAGCTCGTTGGTGATGAAACTCCATATCTTAGTGCAACTGGGGCACTGATGTATCTTGCTAACAATACCCGGCCAGATATTGCTTTTGCTGTAAGCTTATTAGCAAGATTCAGTTCCTCCCCAACAAGAATACATTGGAACGGTGTTAAGCATATATTTAGATATCTTCGGGGAACTCTAGATATGGGATTGTTCTATTCTAATGAATTAAAGTCAGAAATGATTGGCTATGCCGATGCAGGTTATTTGTCTGATCCGCATAAAGCCCGATCTCAAAAAGTCTATTTATTTACATATGGAGGTACAGTTATATCATGGCGTTCAATGAAACAAACAATAGCTGCCACATCTTCTTATCATGCTGAGATAATAGCCATTCATGAAGCTAGTCGGGAATGTATTTGGTTGAGATCAATGACTCAACATATTCAGGAAATGTGTGGTTTTCTTATGAAAAAAAGATAATCCAACTATAATATATGAAGACAATCATGCTTGCATCGCTCAACTGAAAGGAGGATACATCAAAGGAGACAGAACAAAGCACATTTCACCAAAGTTCTTTTTCACGCATGATCTTCAATAAAATGGTGAAATTAATTTTCAACAGATTCGTTCATGTGAAAATTTGGATGATCGGTTCACTAAGGCATTACCAACGTCAACATTTGAGAAGTTGAGACAGAATATTGGAATGCAACGTCTTCGAGAAATAAAGTGATGTTTTCATGAGGGGAAGTAAGATATGTGTTGTACTCTTTTTCCCCTAGCCTAGGTTTTGTCCCACTGGGTTTTCCTGGTAAGGTTTTTAACGAGGCAAAAAATAAAGCGTATTAGAGATATGTGTACTCTTTTTCCTTCACTAAGATTTTTCCCTACATGATTTTTCTTAGTAAGGTTTTAACGAGACATATTATCTATTTTTGGACATCCAAGGGGGAGTGTTGTAAAACATATAGTAATTGTGAATGTCCACTACTCTCACTACTTTCACCCATGATGTAAATAACCTCCCACTACTTATCACTTTTATGATTGTAACTCCCACACCTCAATAACCTCTCCCCATGATCTCAAAAGTTAATGTCATGTTTAAGACAGTCCTATTGTAACCTACAATGTAATAGTATAAATAGAGGCATGAAATGTGATATAAGATACACTTGAACACTTGATGAAATAAGAAAGTTATCTCTTCTTCTCTTATTCGACTTATCTTCTTGTCTTATATTGTTACTTTGAGCTACATTTTTCAATAGATATCAAATTTCTTTTCCTTCTCTCTTCTTTTTCTACTTGCTTTTCTGTTAGATTCCACAAAGGTGTGTGAGACATGTAACATATCTTTATCACATTGTATACCATGTATATCATATGCATAAATTTTTCATGGACAATATCACTATATATATGATGTTATATATTCTTATGTATATCTGTAATAACCACATCTTTTAAAATATACTTATTAATTGTAAGTCTAGAGAATCAATTTTATTTATAGCTATTAGGTCAAATATTAAATTAGTAGGAGGAAATTTATTATAATATATAAGATAGTTACTAAATAAATGATCAATGAGCCAAATTTATAATTAGGTATACCAGTGAGCAACATTAATAATTTTAGATAAAAATAGGGATGACAAGAAAAAGGACGGGCCTTAACCTTATGCTAGTATAATTAGGATATAGGGGTTGGAACATATACATACATATATATATATATATATATATATATATATATATATATATATATATATATATATATATATGTTCCTGCTGGTTTCATTTTTGATAATATTGAGGAAGTGATGAGGAATACAGTTTAACTGTTTTATGATTTTTGAGGTTTACGCGGTTGTTTGGTTTCAATTGATTGTTGCCAATTGCTGTGGCAAGTGTATTAAAAGTGTTGGATGTTCTTTTAATTTTATCATGGTACATAAAGACTGAGCTGGGTTGACAGCGTTACGGTGTTTACATATATCCTGGTTGGTTTTATTGTGAAATGATATTGGTTGAAGCTTACGAGCTATACTGTTTTCTGTTTGAAATTTGTTGAAATAAAAGTGTTGTGAAAGGCTTGGCCTGAACTGTGAAAGTTTTTGATGAATAAACAAAATTGGTGTGATAAGGGGGCTGTGATAAGGGTGGATAATTGATTGTGATATTGTGAATAGGTGGGATCGGGTTGCACGCCGCAACAAGACAATGATAAGGGAGAATATGCATGTTTTACTGTTTATAAAATAAAGGCTGGAACACTCATTGTTTTATTGTAATTATTTCATACTCTGTTTTTACTATTATTTTATAGTGAAACTTGTTCTGTTTACAATTTGTCAAGACTTAAATATTGTGAAAAGCTTTGAGTTGAAATGCGGTGATAAGGGGGCTGTGATAAGGGGGTTGTGATAAAGGGGGTTGTGATAAGGGGAATGTGATAAGGGTGGATAATTGATTGTGATACGGGTGAATAAATTTGTCACGACCCAAATCCTAATTCGGGTCGCGATGGCGCCCAACTCCGATGTCAGGCAAGCCAACCTTAATTCAGTAGTGATTCCTTTAAGTTTATCAAACCATTTTCCAACACTTACGAAATTTTAGAAATTTAGTAGCAAGCAAGTAGATGACTTAAGCAACCTTAAGGAGGAGATAACCAGGATAGTCATAATTAATAATTACAGCCCAAAAATGATGTCTACTACGTGCGTGTGCTAGGAACTGGTGTCACAAGTCTACAGGCATCTAATAGAATGAATATCAAAAAGAATACAAGTTTGCCCTACTGTCTGATGAAATGTATAGACAGAAATAAACAAAAGAAAGAGAACTCCAAGGCGCTGCCAGAAGACGTCAAGGAAAGCAGCTCACCGAGAAGTCCACACCAAGCACAAATCAGGGACGAACTCCGGGTTGATACCGAGATGCACCTGCCTCAGAACCTGTACAATTAAGTACATAAGTGTAGCACGAGTACATAAACAAATATGTACCCAGTGAGTATCCCGTCTAATTTCGAAAAAGTAGTGATGAGAGGTCGACGTGATACTTACTAGGGTAAAAATAATACAATTAAATCTAAGGTTAGGCAGGAATAGCAGTCATGAATAATAGCAAGACAGGAACCTCAAGTATCATTTATGATTACCTTAACATGTCGAGTTCGCTAGCATATGAGTTACCTAGTTTTCCTTTTCATGTTAATCAACTAATACAGGTGTCACAGAACTCCCAGTCAATCTATAAACACATAGTATGCCGAAATCGTACGGCCAATACGTCGTGAAAATAAATGGGCACTGCCGGAGAGTCGAACGGCTCGAACCATAGATGCATCTATTACCCCGCTCGCGAATCGAACATGCGATGCGGATGCCCGTATGCATACACTTAATTATCAAGGATTCAGGAATTTAGTAGAGATTATACTTGAAGAAAGGATTTAATGATATGAATTTGGAATGTAACCTCCTAAATATTCACACAACAATCCAAGGATATTTAGCCACCTAAACTATATTTAAGATCACAGATACGACACATAAAGCATGCTTATGAGTCCTACAACTACCGGCAAGGCAAAATAGTAGCTACGCACGGACTCTCATCACTTCGTGCGTGCATAGCCCCCGCAAATAAGGACATGCAATTATTTATAATCACCTATGGGGGACAATTCCCTCTTACAAGGTTAGAAAGGAGACGTGCCTCGTGTCGAGCCTACATTCCGGATAAAGAATGCGCCCGAAACTCCAAACTCATCTCCCAAGGACTCGAAACTAATCAAATATAGCATAAATAAGTTAATCTACACTCAAAAGTATGAAATTCTCCTATTTAAATAATTATTTCAACCTACTTTGAAAAATCTCAAAATACACCCACGGGCCCACATGCTCGGATTCCAGAAATTTTCGAAGGAAACACTCACCCATAACCTAAGGATCAATAATATATAGTTTTTGTATGATTTCATAATTAATTAGTTAGTAATTCTCTCAACCTCATAAAACCCTAGGTCTTTACTCTAAACCCTTGATTTATACTAATTTAGGGTGTTAACCCACCTAAGAATTCAAGTATTTAAGCTAGATTATAGTAGAGATTACTTACCTTTCAGTAGCTAGGTCGAACACCCTCTTGTGAGCTCTCAAAATCGCCTATGGTGGAGAAGAAAATGGTGAAAAATGGCTAAGTCCCGTATTTTAAAAGAACCTTACTTCCTACAGGGGTTTTGCACATGCGGCTCGAGGACCGCACCTGTGGTCTCGCATTTGCGAGAATAATCTCACACCTGTGAAATTGGGCTAGGGGGTCTGGGCTCGCACCTGCGGAGAGGAGCCCGCACATGCGTCTCCGCTTCTGCGGATTTTGATCCGCACTTGCGAGAATTGGCAGCCTCACCTGGGGCAGCACCTGCGAGGCAAGGACCGCAGAAGCGGTCTCGCACCTGCGACTGGGACACCGCAGGTGCGGTCGCACCAAATCTGGTGCACCAGCAGCTGTTTTAGCTGGTTTTTGGCCTTGCTCGATGCCCGAACAGCATCTGGGCAAACCTGAGCCCCCGTCCAAATATACCAACAAGTTCCAAATCATAATACGGACTTGCTCGAGCCTTCGGAACACCCAAAACAAAGCTAAAACTGAAAATCACACCTCAAAACCCCTAGAATCAAACTTAAGAACTTTAAGTTCTTGAATTCGTTAACAATGTGCCGGACCTACCTATACTACTCGGAATGACACCAAATTTTTCAAGCAAGTCGTAAATGACATGATTGAACTATTCTCGGTCTCAGAATTCCGTTCGGACCTCGATAACACAAAAACACATTCCAAACCTCAATTTGAACTTAAAGAAACTCCTATTTCACTATTTGGCGTTGAAATGCTCCCAGGTCATCCAAAGCCCGTTTCGAACATACGCCCAAGTCCGAAATCATCATACGAACCTACCGGAACCTTTGAATCGCGATTCCAAGGTCGTTTACTCAAAACGTTGACCGAAGTCAAACTTGGCCTTAAAAGCCAATCTTAAGGAACTAAGTGTTCCTATACCACTCTAAACTCTTCCAAATCTCGAACCACCCGTCCCCGCGAATCATAAATCAATAAAACCAACTAGAAAGTCTCATTTAGGGGCACGGGGTTCTAAAACACAAAATGAACAATCGGGTCGTTACATTCTCCACCTCTTAAACAAACGTTCGTCGTCGGACGGGTCTAGAATCATACCTGAAGTGCTGATAAGTGTGGATATATGCTCCACATGTCCTCCTCGGACTCCCAAGTCGCCTCCTCGACTGGTTGTCCCCTCCACTAGACCTTTAAGGCAGAAACTCTCTTGGTCCTCAACTGGCGATCCTTCCAGTCAATAATAGCAAATGGCTCCTCCTCGTATCCCAACCTCTCATCCAACTGAATGGTGTTGAAATCTACCACGTGAGAGAAGTCGGCGTGGTACCTACGGAGCATGGATACATGAAAGACCAGATGGACTCCTGATAAACTGGGAGGTAAAGCAAGCTCATAAGCAACCTCTCCAACCCGCCTCAACACCTCGAAAGGACCTATAAACCTTGGGCTCAGCTTTCCCTTCTTCCCAAACCTCACAATACCCTTCATCGGCGAGACTTTCAACAGAACCTTCTCTCCCTCCATAAAAGATACATCACGCGCCTTCTAATCCGCGTAACTCTTGTGTCTGGACTGTGTTGTGCGAAGCCTTTCCTGAATCAACTTCACTTTATCCAAAGCATCCTTTACCAGGTCGGTGCCATATATCTTAGCCTCGCCAGGATCAAACCACCCGATAGGAGAACGACATCGCCGGCCATACAAGGCCTCAAATGGAGCCATCTCAAAGCTGGACTGATAACTATTATTGTAAGCAAACTCGCCCAGAGGCAAGAACTGGTCCCACTAACCTCCGAAGTCAATCACACGTTCCCTGCGCATGTCCTTCAATATCTTAATTGTCCGCTCCGACTGCCCGTCGGTCTGGGGGTGGAATGCTGTGCTGAGCTCTACCCGGGTGCCCAACTCACTCTATAATGATCTCCAGAAGTGCGAGGTGAACTGAGGACCTCGATCCAATATAATGGACACAGGCACACCGTGCAAACAGACTATCTCTCGAATGTAGATCTGGGCCAACCTCTCAGAAGTATAAGTAGTAGATACTGGAATGAAATGTGCCGATTTGGTCAATATGTCCACAATGACCCAAACCGCGTCAACCTTCCGCAAAGTCCAAGGCAACCTAACTACGAAGTCCATAGTGATGCGCTCCCATTTCCACTCAGGTATAGGCATCTACTATAGTAGGCCTCCTGACCTCTAGTTCTCGTACTTAACTTGCTGGCAATTTAGACATCTAGCCACATACTCCACTATGTCCTTCTTCATCCGCCTCCACCAGAAATGCTGCTTCAAGTCATGATACATCTTCGTAGCACCAGGATGAACAGAATATCGTGAACTGTGAGCCTCATCTAGAATCCTCTCCCTCATGCCATCAATATTAGGTACACACAAATGGCTCTGAAGTCTCAAAACACCATCCTCGCCAATTGTAACCTCCTTGGCACCACCATATACCACTGTCTCTCGTAGCTCTGCCAAGCACGGGTCATCAAACTGTCGGGCCTTAATCTTCCCCAATAACGAAAACTAAACAACCACACGTGCAAGAACTCAGAGGCTCTGAAAGGTCTAACCTCACCAGGCGATTAGCCAAGGACTAAATGTCCAAAGCTAGTGGTCTCTCATCCGCTGAAATGTAAGCCAAACTACCCATCCTCTCCGCGTTCCTGCTTAAGGCATCTGCTACTACATTTGCCTTGCCCGGATGATAAAGAATGGTGATATCATAATCCTTCAGCAACTCAAGCCACCTGCGCTGCCTCAAATTAAGATCCCTCTACTTGAACAAGTGCTGCAAGCTGCGGTGGTCTGTATAAACCTCACAAGACACCCCATACAAGTAGTGCCTCCAAATCTTAAGAGCATGAACAATCGCCGCCAACTCCATATCGTGCACAGGGTAATTCTTCTCGTGAACCTTTAGCTGGCGCGAAGCATAAGCAATAACTCGCCCCTCCTACATCAACACACATCCCAAGCCAACGCGCGAAGCGTCACAATATACTGTATACATCCCAGAACCGGAAGGCAATACTAGAACTGGTGTCGAGGTCAATGTTGTCTTGAGTTTATGAAAGCTCGCCTCACACACGTCAGTCCATCGGAACGGGGCATTCTTCTGAATCAATCCAGTCAGAGGAGCTGTAATGGATGAAAAACT
This sequence comes from Nicotiana undulata, assembly GCA_005239495.1. Taxonomy (NCBI): domain Eukaryota; kingdom Viridiplantae; phylum Streptophyta; class Magnoliopsida; order Solanales; family Solanaceae; genus Nicotiana; species Nicotiana undulata. The sequence goes on from ML297649.1 coordinate 56,974, forward strand.
CTCCACAAATCGGTGATAATAACCTGCTAGGACCAAGAAGCTCTTAATCTCTGTAACTGAAGTGGGGCGTGGCCAACTCTGAACGACCTCAATCTTCTTAGGATCAACCTTGATACCCTCTCCGGATACCACATGTCCCAAGAATGCCACAGAATCCAACCAGAACTCACACTTGGAGAACTTAGCATATAGCTCCTGTTCTCGCAAAGTCTGGAGCACAACTCTCAAATGTTGGTCGTGCTCCCCCACGCTACGTGAGTAAATCAGAATGTCGTCAATAAAGACAATGACAAAAGAATCAATATACGTCCTGAATACCCTGTTCATCAAGTCCATAAATACCGCTGGGGCATTAGTCAAGCCAAAGGACATCACCAGGAACTCATAATGACCATATCTCGTACGAAAAGCAGTCTTCGGAACATCCGAGTCCCGAATCTTCAGCTGGTGGTACCCCGATCTCAGGTCGATCTTAGAAAACACCCGAGCACCCTGCAACTGGTCAAACAAATCATCGATACGCGGCAATGGGTACTTATTCTTAATGGTGACCTTGTTCAAATGATGGTAGTCAATACACATCCGCATAGACCCATCTTTCTTCTTCACAAATAGTACTGGAGCACCCCAAGGAGATACACTTGGTCTGATAAACCCCTTAGCCAACAACTCCTCAAGCTGCTCCTTCAATTCCTTCAATTCTTTCAGAGCCATACGGTACGGGGGAATAGATATAGGTTGGGTGCCTGGAGCCAAGTCAATACAGAAATCAATATCACGATCCGGAGGCATGCCTGGAAGGTCTGAAGGGAATATATCTGCAAACTATCGAACCACTGGTACTAAATCAATCGTTGGAGACTCTGCGATGGTGTCTCGCACATAAGCGAGATATGCCAAACACCCCTTATCGACCATATGTCGGGCCTTCGGGAAGAAAATAACCCGACTAGCTGCACTAATTGAGGAACCTCTCCACTCCAATCTAGGAAACTCGGGCATGGCTAAAGTAACCGTCTTGGCATGGAAATCCAGAATGGCATGATAGGTATATAGCCAATCCATGCCCAGGATAACCTCGAAATCAACCATATCAAGTAACATGAGGTCCGCCCTGGTCTCGAACCCACAGAATGTAACCACACAGGACCGAATAGATCCGGTCCACCACCACGAAATCGCCCACATGAGTGGACACATAAATAGGAGTACCCAAGGACTCACTAGGAATATCCAGGAAACGAGCAAATAAGGCTGATACGTATGAATAGGTGGATCCTGGATCAAATAATATTGATGCCTCTCTACCGCATACTGAAATAATACATGTGATCACGGCGTCTGAGGCCACTGCATTTGATCTGGCCGGAATATCATAGAATATGGCTGGAGCACCGGAGGACTGACCTCCGCTGGAATGAATAGGAGTTGTCTAGGCTCCCCGTGTCTGGCCTCCACCTCTGGGACGACCTCTACCAGCCTGTCCTCCACCTTTGGGTGGTCGAACCGCCGGTGCTGAGAATGTAGGCTGATAACTCTGTTGAACGGCCTTGCCCCGAAGCCTGGGACAAGTCCACCTCATATGGCCTGAATCCTTGCACTCATAACATCCCATCGGTACCATAGCTTGCTGCCTTGACGAAGAAGAACCCTGGATAGCTAGGGGCGGTGAGAACTCTATGGCATAGCACTGAAGTAAGGACTAGAAGACCCCTGATGTCCGGAATACCCGCCGGAGGAACCCTGAATGGCTGGTGGGTGGTAAGAACTATCCAGCATGGCGCTGAAATAAGGCCTCACTGGAACACAACGAGGAGGTGGTGGAGGTGCTAAATATGGAGGCCTGCTAGGTTGTCCTCTACCTAACTGACCTCTGCCCCTGGCTGGGGTACCTCTGAAATCTCCAGAAAACCTAGCTCTCTTGTCCAGCTGACTCTGCTCTCTGCCCCTCGATCGATAACCCTCAATCCGGCGAGTTATCTCGACCACAAGCTGATAAAGAGTCCCCATCTCCACCTCTCGGTCCATGTTGGCCCTAATACCTGAGTGCAACCCAGCTACAAATCTCCACACTCTCTCAGCATCAGTAGGGAGTATCATGAGGGCATGACGAGACAACTCAGAAAACCTGGCCTCGTAGTCTGTCACCGACATCTGACCCTGCTCCAGCTGCTCAAACTAATACCGCAGCTCTTCCCTCTCAGAGGGTGGAATATATCTGTCCAGGAACAACTGAGTGAACTGCTCCCAAGTGATGGGAGGGAAAACTGCCGGTCTACCAAGAATATAGGACTGCCACCACCTGGGGGCCCTTCCCTCTAACTGGAAAGTAGTAAAGTCAACTCCATGGGACTCCAATATCCTCATGTTGTGCAGTTTGTCCCTGCACCTATCGATGAAGTCCTGGGCATCCTCGCCTCGCTCGCCTCCAAAGACAGGAGGGTGCAATCTAGTCCATCTATCTAATAACTTCTGCGGATCACCATCCATGGCTGGTCTGGGCTCAGATGCTGCTGCTACAAGCTGGGCCCCATCCACGAGCAGTGTACCCTGGGTCTGATATACTGCTGATGTATGTCCTGCGGCCTGGGCGGTAGGGGTCTAGGCTCCCCCTCCCGCCTGAGATGTGGCAGGATCCGCTGGAAATAGACCAGCCTGGGTCATGGTATCCATGAACCGCATCATACAGCCCATGACCTCTTGGAATCCTAGTGCCGTCATAAAGTCCATCTGAGCTGCTGGACCTGCTGGTAGTGCAACTGGAATACTGCTGGGGGCACCTCGCCCTGCTCATCCGTAATGGGATCTGCTGCTGGCCCTGCTGGTGGTGCAACTGGAATAGCTCTGGGACGCCCTCGTCCCCTACCTTGGGTCGGTGCCCTCCCCCGGCCTTTGCCACGGCCTTGGATGACGGGGGTAGCGGCCCCTCCCGGGTCTGGAACGTCAGTTGCCCGCGTCTTCACCATCTGTGAGAGAAATAGAAGAGTGAGATTCATTATACCATCAACTACACGATAGAATATGAACAAAGATAGGTTTCCTAACACCCCATAGCCTCGTGAAGATAAATACAGACATCTCCTTATCGATCCGCAAGACTCTATTAGGTTTGCCCGTAACTTGTGAGACCTACGTGAACCTAGAGCTCTGATACCATGTTGTCACAACCCAAATCCTAATTCGGGTCGCGATGGCGCCCAACTTCGATGTCAGGCAAGTCAACCTTAATTCAGTAGTGATTCCTTTAAGTTTATCAAACAATTTTCCAACACTTACGAAATTTTAGAAATTTAGTAGCAAGCAAGTAGATGACTTAAGCAACCTTAAGGAGGAGATAACCAGGATAGTCATAATTAATAATAACAGCCCAAAAATGATGTCTACTACGTGTGTGTTCCAGGAACTGGTGTCACAAGTCTACAAGCATCTAATAGAATGCGTATCCAAAAGAATACAAGTCTGCCCTACTGTCTGATGAAATGTATAGACATAAATAAACAAAAGAAAGAGAACTCCAAGGCACTTTCAGAAGACGTCAAGGAAAGAAGCTCACCGAGAAGTCCACACCAAGCACAAGTCGGCGACGAACTCCGGACTGATACCCAGATGCACCTGCCTCAGAACCTGTACAATTAAGTACATAAGTGTAGCATGAATACATAAAAAAATATGTACTCAGTGAGTATCCCGTCTAATCTCGAAGAAGTAGTGATGAGAGGTCGACGTGATACTTACTAGTGTCAAAATAATACAATTAAATGTAAGGTTGGGCAGGAATAGCAGTCATGAATAATAGCAAGACAGAAACCTCAAGTATCATCTATGATTACCTTAACATGTCGAGTTCGCTAGCATATGAGTTACCTAGTTTTCCTTTTCATGTTAATCAACTAATACAGGTGTCACAGAACTCCCAGTCAATCTATAAACACATAGTATGCCGAAATCGTACGACCGTTACGACGTGAAAATAAATGTGCACTGCTGAAGGGTCGAACGACTCGAACCATAGATGCATCTATTACCCCGCTCACGAATCGAACATGCGACGCGGTTGACATAATGATAGGGCTACCCCGCTCACGAATCATACATGCGACGCGGGTGCCCGTATACATACACTTATTTATCAAGGATTCAGGAATTTAGTAGAGATTATACTTGAAGAAAGGATTTAATGATATGAATTTGGAATGTAACCTCCTAAATATTCACACAACAATCCAAGGATATTTAGCCACCTAAACTATATTTAAGATCACAGATACGACACATAAAGCATGCTTATGAGTCCTACAACTACCGGCAAGGCAAAATAGTAGCTACGCACGGACTCTCATCACTTCGTGCGTGCATAGCCCCCGCAAATAAGGACATGAAATTATTTATAATCACCTATGGGGGACAATTCCCTCTACAAGGTTAGAAAGGAGACGTGCCTCGTGTCGAGCCTACTTTCCTGGTAAAGAATGCGCCCGAAACTCCAAACTCGTCTCCGAAGGACTCGAAACTAATCAAATATTGCATAAATAAATTAATCTACACTCAAAAGTATGAAATTCTCCTATTTAAATAATTATTTCAACCTACTTTGAAAAATCTCAAAATACACCCCCGAGCCCACATGCTCGGATTCCAGAAATTTTCGAAGGAAACACTCACCCAGAACCTAAGGATCAATAATATATAGTTTTTGTATGATTTCATAATTAATTAGTTAGTAATTCTCTCAACCTCATAAAACCCTAGGTCTTTACTCTAAACCCTTGATTTATACTAATTTAGGGTGTTAACCCACCTAAGAATTCAAGTATTTAAGCTAGATTGCAGTAGAGATTACTTACCTTTCAGTAGCTAGGTCAAAATCGCCTATGGTGGAGAAGAAAATGGTGAAAAATGGCTAAGTCCCGTATTTTAAAAGAACCGTACTTCCTACAGGGTTGTTGCACCTGCGGCTCGAGGACCTCACCTGTGGTCTCACATCTGTGAGAATAATCTCGCACCTACGAAATTGGGCTAGGGGGTCTGGGCTCGCACCTGCGGAGAGGAGCCCGCACCACCGCTTCTGCGGATTTTGATCCCCACTTGCGAGAATTGGAAGCCTCACCTGGGGAAGCACCTGCGAGGCAAGGACCGCAGAAGCGGTCTCGCGCCTGCGACTGGGCCACCGCAGGTGCGGTCGCACCAGATCTGGTGCACCAGCAGTTGTTTTAGCTTGTTTTTGGCCTCGCTCGATGCCCGAACGGCATCTAGGCCAACCCGAGCCCCCGTCCAAATATACCAACAAGTTTCAAATCATAATACGGACTTGCTCGAGCCTTTGGAACACCCAAAACAAAGCTAAAACTTAAAATCACACCTCAAAACCCCTAGAATCAAACTTAAGAACTTTAAGTTCTTGAATTCGTTAACAATGCGCCGGACCTACCTATACTACTCGGAATGACACCAAATTTTGCAAGCAAGTTGTAAATGACATGATGAAATTATTCCCGATCTCGGAATTTCGTTCGGACCTCGATAACACAAAAACACATTCCAAACCTCAATTTGAACTTAAAGAAACTCCTATTTCACTATTTGGCACTGAAACGCTCATGGGTCATCCAAAGCCCCTTTCGAACATATACCCAAGTCTGAAATCATCATACGAACCTACCAAAACCTTCGAATCGCGATTCTGAGGTCGTTCACTCAAAACATTGACCGAAGTCAAACTTGGCCTTAAAAGCCAATCTTAAGAAACTATGTGTTCCTGTACCACTCTTAACTCTTCCAAATCTCGAACCACTCATCCCCGCGAGTCATAAATCAGTAAAAGCAACTACCAAAAGTCTCATTTAGGGGCACGAGGTTCTAAAACGTAAAATGACCGGTCAGGTCGTTACAAAATTGATCGTGATACGAGTGAATAAAATGATATGATATGTCTGGTGGGATCGGGTTGCACGCCGCAACAAAGAGCAATAAGGGAGTACACTTATATTTTTAATGATTTTCAAAGAAAAATACAGATTTAAAAACTATCATTTTATATTACTATTATTCATATTTTGGTACTACTTTTATTTAAAGTTAAAGTTTGGAAACTTGGAAATCATTTGAGAGTTTGTTATAGCCGAGGCCTGGAAAAAGCCGGCTGAGTTATTTCATTGTTGTTGCAGTACTCAATTATTTGTTTAGATTTTCTTCTTGCGTTATATTTATTGTCTCAGTTATATTTTTCTTGTTCGTGTAGAATTATTTTATTGCGTTATTGTATATATTATTGTCACGGGTTATATGTTGCTAATGGCCCGCCGTAGCCTCTTCACTACTTCGCCGAGGTTAGGCTCGGCACTTACTCAGTACATGGGGTCGGTTGTACTGATACTACACTCTGCACTCTTTTATGCAGATCTAGGTATCGACCAACAGTAGAGATATTTAAGAGCAACTATTCATTTATTCGGAGACACAAGGTATATCTGTCGGCGTTCACATATCCCGAGAGTCTTCTCCTATTTTTATAAAACCATTTTATTTTATTCAGAATAGTAGAACTGTTACACTACTTCTTTCAACCCAGTATTTGTAATATTCTTTAGTAGTTCGTGAATTGTGACACCATACCCTGGGTGGTCTTAGAGTTATTTATATAATTAGTTCGTGGTTCGTCTTATTTAATTGCTTCTTCTTTTATATTTGGAGTATCTCATTGGAAATAATTTAAATTAAGTTTACTTTTAATTTGTTTATTTATGCTTAAGTAAATAATCAAAGAAAATTAGTTAATCGAATTCTAACATTGGCTTGCCTAGCAAGTGTGGTGTTAGGCGTCATCACGATCCCTAAGGTTGGGAATTTGGATCGTGACATTTATATCCATTTAATCACGGATAGGGAATGATATTGGGGATCACAATTTATAATTAGCTTATTTTAATAATTTACTTAAAATTAAACTACAAATTATAATCTGTTTAAATTGCTCCAATTAACATAAAAAGATTACGTGCTATAATACACATTTTTAACATCCATATCGAACATAAACATCAAATTGAAAATTTAATTTCAATGGTATTAGTTTCCTATTTGAAAATTTTACAAGAGAATACGTTAAAACTACAAGTGTCATCTATATTAATAAATTTTCTAGAATAAGAAGCTTACCACTCTATCGGTAAACTATTCTTGAATACATCCAAATTGGTTTCACGAGAGTTTCAACAGTGGAAACTATCAGCTACTTGATGAAAGTTAACACGAACAACATCATTCTTTAAAATACGATAAAAGATGAAAAGAACTTACTAGTGATTTTACTTCATGTCTTGTATACAACAAAATCAAGAGAAATTCTTAGTACAAAGAACTTCCATGGGAACTCGCACCCCTAAGAGGCAATATACTACTTCAAACAAAGAGAACCAAAGGCACTAAACAAATATTAACGTGATATAAATTGTAGTAATTCAATATAATAGTTCAAATTATATTTTATTATAACTCGTTTAAAATGATGTTAACTGGTGATAAAATATTAAACATTTGCTAGAAGTCTATATAAATTATTGTAGGGATTTTAATTTTTAATAATTGTGGAGATAAGAGAAATGTTTGTATTTTTCTATAGACTTATCATATGTTAATTTTCATAATGAAATAATATAAAAAATTATAAAAAATAATGTATAGGATAATTTATTGATAATTGAAAACTTATTAGGGAAAAATGAGTTCAAACCATGTAGATTAAATTTTCACATCAAATAAGCATATAAGAGATAGCCCCTAATACAGAATGAACAAATCCATCACTTAAATTAACTTTTGAGATTTAATCAACTATACTTTTTAAAATTACTTCCGAAATGAATATTTCTAGTTTGAGATCGCCTTCAAATAGTGTGGATAGATGAAAATCTTTTAATTTTAATATTTAAATTACCTTTAAAAGTATGGGTATATACAAAATTCTTGTAAATATTTACCACTATCTCTTTTTGTTGCACTATTATTTAAAAAATTAAGTTTACTTTCTCTGTGAAAACTTCTAGTTGACAAAACCAAAATTAATAATTTTACCAATGAGAAAAAGGAACGTTTCAAATGATTATTTGTATGAAGTACTCTCCATAAAAGTAGATGGAGTAACATTTAAAGAAGTGTTGTAGTTATGGGAATGTGAGTCCCATGTCTATCAATGGTAGAAGAAATTGCAAAAAATTTAAGAACTTTTCTTAAATGACATATGTGATGACCCAAACGGTCATCCTGAGCTAACTTAGCTAAATATGCATTCCGAGGCCCCGAAAGCCTATGTTAATCTCACCTCGATATCCGTGCACAACCCGGGTGTGTAGTCGGGAAGCTAAAATGTGAAAACTTGAAGAAAAACTGGAATTTCTATAAATAATTGACTTAAAGTTGACTTTGGTCAACATATTTGGTAAACGGACCCGGACCCGGACCCGTGATTGGACGGTCCCGTAGGGTCCGTAGGAAAATATGGGACTAGGGCGTATGCCCGGAATCCAATTCTGAGGTCCTAAGACCGAGAAATAAATTTTTAAAGAAAATTATTTTCTGAAAAATATTAAGGTTTTTGGAAATGTAATTTAATGAGAAAACTGTGTTACTGGGCCCGTATTATGGTTCCGGAACCTGGAACAGGTCAAATATGATTATTATGCATTGCCTGTAAAGTTTGGTGGAATTCCGGATAGCGTAGGTCGGTTCGGCGCATTGAAACCGAATTCTAAAACTTAAGAATTCCTAAGTTTGATTCTAGGGATTTTGGGGGATGATTCGGAGTTTTAGCGGTGTTTAGGGCGTTCCGAAGGATCGAGTGAGTTCGTAATATGATTTGGGACTTGTTGGTATAATTTCACGGGGGATTGGGTAGGCCCAGGGGCCTCCCGGACCCCGATCGGGGCCAAAAACCAGCATCATCAGCTGCTGGTGCACCAGGTCTGGTGTGACCGCAGGTGCGATCCCGCTCCTGCGGTTGCACCATCGCAAGTGCGTCCTAGAATCCCCCAGCCTCATTCTGCAGGTGAGGACCCTCCACCGCAGGCGCGACCTCGCAGGTGCGAGGTTTGTCCGCAGGCACGCCCTCGCAGGTGCGATCCTCCCTTCGCAGGTCGATCCCTGGCCTCCTTGGCCTTCATCGCAGGTGCGGGACCACAGGTGCGGTCCAATGGCCGCAGGTGCAGAAATAGCTGAAGGCAGACCCCTAATTAATACGGGACTTAGGCTCATTTCCTCCATATTTCATCATCTTGGACGATTTTTGAGAGCTTTTCAAGAGTGGTTTCATCTACCAACTAAAAGGTAAGTGATCTTCCATTTCATATTAGTTTATTACATCACTTTTTAGGTAGATTAACATCAAATTAGAGGTAAAATCATGAGTTAGAGCTAAGACCTAGGGTTGATGAATTCTTAGAAATCTCACTACTTTTCTAACATGAAACCTTAGGGAATTACATATAAATGATCCTTAGGTTATGGGTGAGTGTTTTCTTCGAAAATTTTCGGAATCCGGGCATGTGGGCCCGGGGGTGTATTTTGGGAATTCTTCAAGAATGATGAATTAGCCTAATTAATGGTGTAATTTCCTACTTTTGAGCGTATATTGATATATTTAAATAATATTTGGCTAGTTTCGAGTCCTTGAGCGACGAGTTTTATGTTTTGGGCACTTTCTTGACCCGAGGAGTAGAGTTCTACACGAGGTGAGTCTACTTTGATTCCTTTGTCATCGTCTTCATTGATGACATTCTGATTTATTCACGTAGCCTGGGAGAGCACGAGCAACATTTGAGAGTTGTGCTCCAGACCTTGTGAGAGCAGAAGCTATATGCTAAGTTCTCCAAGTGTGAGTTTTGGTTGGACTCCGTGGCATTCTTGGGGCATGTTGTATCCGGAGAGGGTATTAAGGTTGATCCTAAGAAAATTGAGGCGGTTCAGAGTTGGTCACGTCCTACTTCAGCTACTTAGATCAGGAGTTTCTTGGGTTTGGCAGGCTACTACCGGCGATTTGTGGAGGGCTTTTCATCCATGGCATCCCCACTGACCAGATTGACTCAGAAGAATGTCTCATTCCAGTGGTGTGACGAGTGTGAGGCGATCTTTCAGAGGCGCAAGATAACTTTCACTACAGCACCGGTCTTGGTATTACCCTCAGGTTCTGGGATGTACACAGTGTATTGTGACGCCTCACATGTTGGATTGGGGTGTGTCCTGATGCAGGAGGGGAGAATTATCGTTTATGCTTCGCGCCAGCTGAAGATCCATGAGAAGAATTACCCAGTTCACGATCTAGAGTTGGCGGCGATTGTTCATGCTCTTAAGATTTGGAGGCACTACTTATATGGAGTGTCTTGTGAGGTTTATACAGACTACCGGAGTTTGCAGCACTTGTTTAAACAGAGGGATCTCAATTTGAGGCAGCGCAAGTGGCTTGAGTTATTGAAGGACTATGATATCACTATCCTCTATCACCCGGGCAAGGCGAACGTGGTAGAGGATGCTTTGAGTAGGAAGGCGAAGAGTATGGGTAGTTTGGCTTTCATTGCAACTGAGGAGAGACCTCTAGCCTCGGACATTCAGTCTTTGGCTAATTGTTTGGTGAGGTTAGATCTTTCAGAGCCCAGTCGAGTTTTAGCACATGTGGTTGCTCAGTCTTCTTTATTGGGGGAGATTAAGGCTCGACAGTATGATGATCCACGCTTGGCTCAGCTCCGGGATACAGTGGTTCAGGGCGGTGCTAAGGAGATTACTATTGGCGAGGATTGTGTTTTGAGGCTCCAGGGTCGCTTGTGTGTGCCCAACGTTTATGGCTTGAGGTAGAGGATACTTGAAGAGGCACACAGTTCGCGGTATTCTATCCACCCAGGGGCAATGAAGGTGTATCGTGACTTGAGGCAGCATTACTAGTGGAGGATGATGAAGAGAGACATAGTGGAGTATGTGGCTAGGTGCCTTAATTGCCAGCAGGTGAAGTATGAGCACCAGAGACCCGGGGGATTACTATAGCAGATGCCTATTCCAGAGTGGAAATGGGAGCGCATCACCATGGATTTCGTGGTTGGGTTACCTCAGACTTTGCGGAAGGTTGACGCGGTATGGGTTATTGTGGATAGATTGACCAAATCGGCGCGATTCATTCCTGTGGCTACTAATTATAAGTCCGAGAGGTTAGCCCGGATCTACATCCGGGAGATAGTCCGGTTGCATGGTGTGTCGGTGTCTATCATATCAGACCGAGGTCCTCAGTTCACCTCGCATTTCTGGAGAGCATTGCACCGAGAGATGGGCACTCAAATAGATCTCAGCACAGCTTTTCACCCTCAGACCGACGGTCAGTCGGAGTGTACAGTTCAGATATTAGAGGATATGCTCAGGGCATGTGTGATTGACTTCGGAGGCCAATGGAATCAGTTCTTGCCCTTGGCCGAGTTTGCTTATAATAACAGTTATCAGGCCAGCATTGAGATGGCTCCATTTGAGGCCTTGTATGGTCGGCGATGTCGTTCTCCCATTGGGTGGTTTGAACCCGGCGAGGCTAAGTTGTATGGTACTGACTTGGTGAGAGATGCCTTAGAGAAGGTGAAGTTGATTTAGGAGAGACTCTGTACAGCACAGTCCAGACAAAAGAGCTACGTGGATCAGAGGGCGAGGTACGTATCATTTATGGAGGGAGACAAGGTTCTGCTGAAAGTATCGCCAATGAAGGGTATTATGAGTTTTGGGAAGAATGGCAAGCTGAGCCCGAGGTTTATAGCTCCTTTTGAGGTGTTGCGGAGAGTGGGTGAGGTTGCTTATGAGCTTGCCTTGCCTCCCCACTTATCCGGAGTTCATCCGGTCTTCCATGTGTCCATGCTCCGGAGATATCACCCTGACTTCTCTCACGTGGTTGATTTCAGCACCATTCAGTTGGATGAGAGGTTGGGTTACGAGGAGGAGCCAGTTGCTATCATTGCCAGACAGGATCGCCAGTTGAGATCTAAGAGAATTTCAGCCGTAAAAGTTCAGTGGCGGGGCCAGCCAGTTGAGGAGGCGACTTGGGAGTCCGAGGAGGACATGCGGAGCCGTTATCCCCATCTTTTCTCATACTCAGGTACACTTCTATATCCGTTCGAGGACGAACGTTTGTTTAAGAGGTGGAGATTGTGATGACCCAAACGGCCATCCTGTGCTAACTTAGCTAAATCTGCATTCCGAGGCCCCGAAAGCCTTCGTTAATCTCACCTCGATATGCATGCGCAGCCCGGGCGTGTAGCCGAGAAGCTTAAATGTGAAAACTTGAAGAAAAACTGGAATTTCTATAATTAATTGACTTAAAGTTGACTTTGGTCAATATTTTTGGTAAACAAACTCGGACCCCTGACTGGACGGTCCCGGAGGTTCCATAGGAAAATATGGGACCAGGGCGTATGCCCGGAATCCAATTCCGAGGTCCCAGGACCGAGAAATAAATTTTTAAAGAAAATTATTTTCTGAAAATTATTAAGGGTTTTGGAAATGAAATTTAATGAGAAAACTGTGTTACCAAGCCCGTATTATGGTTCTGGAAATCGGAACAGGTCAAATGTGATTATTATGCGTTTCTTGTAAAGTTTGGTGGAATTCCGGATAGCGTAGGTCGATTCGGCGCATTCAAACCGAATTTTAAAACTTAAGAATTCCTAAGTTTGATTCTAGGGGTTTTGGGGGGTGATTCAGAGTTTTAGCGGTGTTTAGGGCGTTCCGAAGGATCGAGTGAGTTCGTAATATGATTTGGGACTTGTTGGTATAATTGCACGGGGGCTCAGGTGGGCCCAGGGGCCTTCCGGACCCCGATCGGGGCCAAAAACCAGCAGCATCAACTGTTGGTTCACCAGGTCTGGTATGACTGCAGGTGCGGTCGCCCAGGTCGCAGGTGCGATCCCGCTCCTGCGGTTGCACCATCGCAGGTGCGGCCCAGAAGCCCCCATCCCCATTCTGCAGGTGCGAACCCTCCACCGCAGGTGCGAGGTTTGTCCGCAGGCGCGCCTTCGCAGGTGCGATCCTCCCTTCGCAGGTGCAGTTCCCGGGCTCCTTGGCCATCATCGCAGGTGCGACCTTATGGCCGCAGGTGCGGTCCAATGGCCGAAGGTGCGGAAATAGCTGAAGGCAGACCCCTAATTAATACGGGACTTAGGCTCATTTCCTCCATATTTCATCATCTTGGACGATTTTTGAGAGCTTTTCAAGAGGGGTTTCATCTACCAACTAAAAGGTAAGTGATCTTCCATTTCATATTAGCTTATTACATCACTTTTTAGGTAGATTAACATCAAATTAGAGGTAAAATCATGGGTTAGAGCTAAGACCTAGAGTTGATGAATTCTTAGAAATCTCACTACTTTTCTACCATGAAACCTTAGGGAATTTACATATAAATGATCCTTAGGTTATGGGTGAGTGCTTTCTTCGAAAATTTTCGGAATCCGAGCATGAGGGCCCGGGGGTGTATTTTGGGAATTCTTCAAGAATGATGAATTAGCCTAATTAGTGGTGTAATTTCTTACTTTTGAGCGTATATTGATATATTTAAATAATATTTGGCTAGTTTCGAGTCCTTGAGCGACGGGTTTGGAGTTTCGGGCACTTTCTTGACCCGAGGAGTAGAGTTCTACACGAGGTGAGTCTCCTTTCCAACCTTGTAAGTAGGGGTGGGCATAAAATCCGAAAAATCGAATTCCGAACTGAATCGAATTAATTCGGTATTTCGGTCTAATTCGGTATTAAATTTTTGGTATTTCGGTATTTCGGTTCGGTTCTCGGTATTACAATTTTAAAAATTCGGTATACCGAAATACCAAATATACCGAAATTTTATGGATATATTTTTTTTGGACCTTACCTATACCCACCCACACCTAGTGCCCAGCCCCAGCCGGCCAGCCCATTGTAATGATACCCATTCGCCCCAAGCCCAACTGCCCAAGCCTAGTACCTTTTTAGACTCTTAGGACTTAGGAGTTAGGTTACCCATTCTCTCTCAGACTCTCACGCTTAGTCTTCACAGTTCACAACATCAGTTCTTCACTTCTTCTTCTTCACGACTTCACCATGCCGGCCGCTGCAATTCTTCTTCTTCACGACTTTACCCACGTCGGCCAAACCACCAGAGAACACAAATAAGTAAGTAAACACCATCTCAATCTTCTAATTTCCCTTTTCTTTCTTTGTGTATATACAATTTTTACCATTTTTAATTTCATTTTTCCTTGTTTGGTTTTTGTCATTTGGTGTGAGAATGCAGCCACGCTTTCTCTCCCTCAGAGTCAGGCAGTCATAGAGTCATCATTTTCGTCTCCGATCTGGGCGTCTGGCATTGCCGCGTTGGTGATTCCGAGTTTCGACTCCTCTCTCCTCACTCCTCACTCAATCATTGGAT
>MDKH01153810.1:0-35837 GCA_005239495.1 Nicotiana undulata
CCCACTTTCCTAATTGATTTCATGAGTTTAGGCCTAGTTTTCTAGTGATTAATGATGTTAATTGGAAGAAAATGGAATTAGAATTGATTACCTAGGAGGGTGTGGTGATGAAGCTCGTCAAAAATGGCTAAGGGGCTGTGGGGAAGAAGGAAGGAGTGAAATTTTGGGAAAGTCCCGTAATGTCTACTATTTTGGGTTTAAGAGGAAAAATCACTAGGCGAATCTCGCACCTGCGGTACCGCAGGTGCGGAAAAATGCTCGCACCTGCGGCCTTGGGCCAGCCCAGCAGGGGCCGCCCCTGCGGAAAGGGATCCGCTCTTGCGGAGGCCGCTCCTGCGGGAATTTGGTCGCCCCTGCGGAAAATCACGCGCCTGGACCGCGCCTGCGGTCTCGCGCCTACGGGCTGAGTCTCGCGCCTGCAGACTCTGGGCAAAAGGCTGGGGATCGCACCTGGGGGGATGGGACCGTAGGGGCGGTCCCGCACCTGCGGCTGGGCAATCGTACCTGCGGTCACACCAGCTGATGTGCACCAGCAGTGGTTTTTGCTGGTTTTTGTCCTCGCGCGGGATCCGGGAGGCACCTGGGCCCACCCGAGCCCCCGTCTAAATATAACAACAAGTCCTAAATCACTAAGCGGACTCGCTCGAACTTTCGGAACACGAAAAACAATAGCAGAACTCGAAATCAACCCCAAAACTTATTTAATCAAATCTTAAAAACTTAAAATCCTAGAATTCATTTCCAATACACCGAACCGACCTAAACTGCTCGGGATGACATCATACTTTGCAGATAAGTTATACACGACTTCACGGTACTATTCCCGATCTCGGAATCTCACTCGGACCTCGGGAACATAACATCACTTTCCAAGCCACATTTCAAATTCTTTAAAACCTCAAAACCTCATTTTGATCCGAAACCACTCAATTCACACCCATCTTACACCAAATTTTACAAATAAGACAAATAATATACAATAAACCTGTTCCGGGCTCCGGAACCATAATACGGGCCCGGTAACACGGTTTTCACATAATTATTCACTTTCATATTTCTTTATTATTTTCAGAAAATAATTTCTTTTAAAAATTCATTTCTCGGGTTTGGGACCTCGGAATTCGGTTCCGAGCATATGCCCAAGTCCCATATTTTCCTACGGACCCTCCGGGACCGTCGAATCACGGGTCCGGGTCCGTTTACCAGAAATGTTGACCAAAGTCAACTATATTCATTCGTTAATTATCAAAACTCATTTTTTTTAAATTAAATTTTCACATAATAGCTTCCCGGCTACACGCCCGGGCTGCGCACGCATATCGAGGTGAGGCTAACGGAGGCTCTCGGAGCCTCGGAACACAGATACAGCTTAAATTATGTAAGATGACATTTTGGGTCATCACAACACA
The DNA here is from genome assembly GCA_005239495.1 of Nicotiana undulata. Taxonomy (NCBI): domain Eukaryota; kingdom Viridiplantae; phylum Streptophyta; class Magnoliopsida; order Solanales; family Solanaceae; genus Nicotiana; species Nicotiana undulata. The sequence continues at coordinate 1,410 of MDKH01153810.1, forward strand.
TATAAGCATATCATGGAACATGCATCAAGCACTCTTGTTGGTTCAATGTTAGGAAAAGAGTGACACTGTCAGATACTTGTATGAAAGTAGGCTCAGAAGAAACAGTAAAGTCATTCCTTGTGATCAATCCATAGATAAAGTTCTAGAATCATTAAACAACTCCTTATCAATCTCGACCCTTTCAATATGACAACAATTCAACCGAACCGATTTAATTGACTAGTATCTAACAAGTATGGAACAAAGAAATAAATTGGTTTTAGTAGATATTCAAAGATGATGGCAATAAACAATAGAATGGAAACCAATAGCAGAATATTTGCACAAGTCCTAGCATCTTTCTAAAATGAATTAAACGAGTAATAAGTAGAGGCAGACCTACTTTGATGGTTGAGGGTTCACGGGACCCCGTTAGCCTCAGCAAAAATCCTATATATATATATATATATATATATATATATATCTTATATATCACTGCATATAGTTGGGACCCCTAAAATATTTTTTGTGTGCCCTAAGACACAAAGAGGCGAATTGAAGGAGTGGTTTTGCAAGGTGCTTAAGTTTCCTCCAAAGCTGGAGGTCATGGGTTCAAAACTTTGTTTTACCACTTTCTCCTCTCCTTTTTATTTTACTGTCTTTTTAATTCAACTAGTTTGTACTTAATAGCAAACTGCTTCATTTTTTACTTTTATCTTTTTTTGAATCCAAATATAGTTTAGTTTTAATATATAATAGTCAACTTACTTAATTTTATTCTTTTTCAAATCCCTTAATTAAAGTTAAACGCCTCAAATTGCAATTTATCGCGCTTTAGAAGTAGAAAAATACAAATCCTTCTCCCACAATTTTATTCGACAATCACTTTGACAGAGTTGCGGATATCCGTCAACTTTGATTCGGCAATGACAACTAATTAAGAGTTTGAGGCTTTTTTTCAGTTCTTTAACTATCAGCACACCCTTAATCTTGATTTGTTTAGTAAGTTTGTTGATAATTTTTGAAGTTTGAACACCCTTTTGATCACAAACCCCTTTATTAATTGAGAAAAAGCTCGGAATTTTAAAGTTTGAAACAGTCTTAAATCAAATATCTTCCCTTTCCGTAGCACATGTTTTGCAAAGAAATCTCTCTTTGTTCGATGTTTTCTATTTCTTTAGAACTTCTTTTTATTTGTACTTCGATGATAAGTCATCATAATCATTGAGATTTCAAACAGTTGCCCGCCAAATTTTATCGCTAATAATTAGCGTACAATGGTGCACCCGTCATGCTCAAATTCTGGGTCCGTTAGATGAGATAACCTGCGCCACCGCCGGAAATGGGAGGAAGAGGGAGGCCAAGGAAAAATCAAAACAAAAAGCCATCGTGAAACCAAGGAATTTGGCTCAAAGGACCAAGGAAAACAACATGCAAAGGGGAAAATGCAGGAAGAGGAACTGGAGCTAGATAGTGATAGTGAATTGAATTGGCCAGATATGAGCTGCAATCGTGTTAAATCAGCTATACCAGTGAGTCCTGCTAATCTAGGGATACTTAAGTTGAACATATCGCCGGTCGCCATTGGAGGATCAAGCACAAGTAAAGCAAAATCTAATGAAACAGTAACTACCAGTGTCTTAAGGGAGCAGAGCAATGGAACAGTGACTATAAGAGCTGAGGAAGAAAAGCAGAATCAGACGAGACTAACCAATTTTGGAAGGTCATGGGATGGATTATTGCATGAGAAAAAACTAGCTGCAAAAGGGATGGATCTAACATATGTACCACCGGTGATACAAGAGGGTGAGGTAGTAGTTCAAATTCTGGAGGAAGATATAGTTGAGGAGAAGCAGAAATGGAATCGAGGAATAATAATGTACGTAGTTGGAAATACTCCAACTATAGGATCTATTGAACAATTTGTTGCTTCTCAATGGGGGAAAATCAGAAAGCCTAAGGTATTATTCCATAGTGATGGATATTTTATAATTATGATGCATAGTTTTGAAGAAAGAGATGAGGTATTGATGAATGGGCCATACACTATGAATTAGACATGTATTACTAAGAGCATGGACTGAGGGGTTTGATTTCAATGAAGAGATTTTGAAAACTATTCCACTATGGGTAAACTTTCCAAACCTCACATTGAACTATTGGAGTAACATGGCTCTTAGCAAAATTGGAAGTGGGCTAGGGAAGCCTCTGTATGTTGATGCTTGCACAATTGTAGCTGATAGGATTTCCTATTCTCGGATTCTTATAGAAATGGATATAACAAGGACTCTACCAGGGACAATTAAATTGATTGATCCTAATGATAAAGTGATTGAGCAAATGGTACAATATGACTGAAAATCTCAATACTGTTAAACTTGCTATCAAATTGGACACTCATGTCACAACTAAAAAATGCTTAACCAAGAGGGGGGACATCAAACATATGGTATGCAGAATCAGAAAAATATATGGAAATTAAAGTTGTGAGGAAGCTAGACCCAAAGACTCATAAAAATGATACAAGAGGTAGATTCCTGGAGAAAATAGAAGAGAATAGTGATGTGATTTAGAGTAACAATTCAAATGAAGAACAATGGCAATTGGGAAAAGGCAAGTCTGCATCTAAGAAGAATGGAGATGGGAGAGGTGAGAAGGAAGTCAACATTGTTAATGCTTTCAAAGTCTTGGTAGACACTGCACAAAGAATAGTTCAAATGGCAGGGGAACAGGACAAGGAGAGTGAACTGCCTAGAGATAGAGGCAGAGGTGGTAATATGAATCAAAGAATTATATAAGGATGAACATCATAACTTGGAATGTTAGAGGACTGAATAAGGTGTATAAGCAAAAATAACTAAACAAATTTATTGGGGTCATGAATAAGGTGGTACTAATGGTTGTCTTAGAGAATAGAGTTAAAGAAGAAAAGGTTGAAGCTGTCATAAAGAAGGTGTTCAATAGTTGGAGATGGAAAGCAAACTATACAAATTCTCCAGGTGGTAGAATATGGATTGCTTAGAATCAAACAAGGGTGGATTTTGAGTGCTATGAATTGCATCAGCAATACATAATAGGGGGGGGGGGGTTACTGTCACGACCCCAAATCCTAACAGGTCGTGATGGCGCCTATCATGGAACTAGGCTAGCCAACCATCACATTACTACACATTTGTTCTATTATAATAATTCACAATTCAATAATAAACAGCAACAAGCATAAAATAAATTCTTTAAGTCGTAGCGCCCAAATAATAGTCTAAACAACTCTAAACAAAACCTCCCAAGACTGGAGTCAACATGGTCACGAGCATCTACGAAATAAAACTAACTCTACTAATGTATTGAATAAAGTCTAGGAATGAAATGCTAAAGCTAAATAAGGAAGGGAAATGGAGAAGTTGTGGACGCTGCACAGCTACCTCAAAATCCCATAAGCTGCTAATAACGAACTCGGACGACTATTGCTCCGAATCAATACCTGGATCTGCACACAGAGGTGCAGGGAGTAATGATGGGTACGCCAACTCAGTAGTAATGAAAATAAATCACAGTCTAAGAAATACGAAACACACAGCACAGATACACCAATTCAGAAAAACAGTAAATCACCAAGTCACCATAAGTATTCATCAAATACATAAGTTCAAAAACCAATTTCCAGAAATCCTTTGAAACAAGTATAATTTCAATATATCTTCAGTAAAAATCAGTTTGAAAAACAAAGTGAATCTTAGTCAAAAACTCAGTAAAATTTTCATAAATATGCCCCTCGGGCCATAATCATTTCTCATAACAATTACCCTCAGCACCTCACCATCACTCAGTATTAGCCCATCGGGAAACCTCACAGTCACTCAGTATCAGCCCATCAGGTAACCTCACAGTCACTCAGTATCAGCCCATCAGGCAACCTCACAATCACTCAATATCAGCCCATCAGGCAACCTCACAATCACTCAGTATCAGCCCCGCGGGCAACATCACTCATTAGGTATTTGTGCTCACTGGGGGTGTGTACAGACTCCGGAGGGGCTCCTACAACCCAAGCGCTATAACAAGCCACCGCATGGCATAAATCACACACAATAAAGGCCCGTAGCCTCACTCATATCATATCATCCTCACAATATATGCCCGCAGCCTCACTCAGTCAAACACTATTAACATGCCCTTCAGGCCATATATATACCTGGTTCTCGACCCAAAAATAGTGTTTCATTTTCAATAAATAGTATCAAAACTCTGAGTGTCAAAACAATTTATCAAGAAAAGACTGAGTGTAAATCATAACATATCAGTGAGGAATATAGTAAAAACAGCCCCCAAGGGGTAAATAATTCGGCACTAGGCCCCAAACATGGCTTACAGCCCAAATCATATCAAAATATATCAATACTAATAAGCATAGGCTTAAAAATCGATTTCGCAACTCAATAGATGCCTAAATAGGGAATATATTTCCAAAGTTCCAACCTTTGTATTCCAAACCCCGTGAAAGGGTGCAGATTCTGGGGTCTCATACCCTCAGGACAGGATTTAAAGACATTACTTACCTCAAACTAGCTTGCAAACTATTCCTCAATACGCTTGCCTCTCGTATCAACCTCCGAGCGCTCCAAATCTGTAAAGATCAAACCTTTATCATCAAATTATGCTTAAGGAATGAATTCCAATTGGAAAAAATACTAATTTTAGCTCAAAACCCGAAATTTAATAAAACCCGACCCCGGGTTCGCATCTCGGAACTCAGAAATTTTTATACCAAAATGTTCTTCATCATCTCACGAGTTCGTACATATAAAGAACTCTAAAATAGGAGTTCGTTTGACCCCTCAAATCGACCCCTAAAGGTCTCATAATCTCAAGCCCTAACCCCACCTTTTTCTACTGATTTTCATGAATTAAACACTGAGATTATGTTCCTTAATCACCTATAATCATATTTTAAGGTCCAAAATACTTACCTCTATGATGAACACTGATTTTACCTCTTCAAAATCGCCTCAAATGCTCCTTCGCATTCAAAAATGGTGTTAAAATAGGTTAGGGTCGCGGGAGGGTTTAATTATATTCTGTCCAGGGGTTTCCGCACCTGCGACCCATTACTCGCACCTGCGGGACCGCACCTGCGGTCCTCTAACCGCACTTGAGACCTTCCCGCACATGCGGAGCCTTGTCCGCTCCTGCAGTCAAACTTCCGCAGGTGCGGAAATCACTGTGAATTCACACCAGCAGCTTTTTGCTGCAAATTTCCAACTCTGAACTTCCCGTCAACCATCCGAAATCAATCCCGAGCCCCTCGGGAACCCAACCAAACCTACCAACACATTGCATATGATCATTCAAACTTAGTTTCACTCTCAGAACACTAAATACAACCTTAAAACACCAAAATCACATCGGATTCAAGCCTAAGAACTTTGAAATTTCTAAAATCCACCAACGATGCCGAAACTATCCAAAACAACTCCGATTGACCTGAAATTTTGCAGACATATCCAAAATGGCATTACAAACCTGTTCCAACTGTCGGAATTCCATTCCGACCCCGATAGCCTATTTTCCACTGCCGACCGAAAATCGCCAAAAACCAACTTTCGCCAATTCAAGCCTAATTCTACACTGGGCATCACAAAATTATTCTGAACACACTCCTAAGTCCCAAATCACCTAACGAATCTATTCGAGCCATAAAATACGCATTCTGAGGTCGTTTACCAATAAGTCAACTCTTAGTTGACTTTTCCTATTTTAAGGCTATTTTTAAAGACTAAGTGACTAAACTCTCACTACAACCATTTCGATTTCAAGCCTACCAACTCTAACACATCAATAACAGTATAACCAACCTATGAAAAGTCAATAACAATAAATAAAAATGCAGATTCTATGTAACGACAGACCGGGTCATTACATTCTCCCCCTCTTAAACAAACGTTCGTCCTCGAACGGGTCTAGAAACATACCTGAAGTCTTAAATAGGTCAGGATATTTTCTCTGCATCTCCCGCTCGGTCTCCCAAGTAGCCTCCTCCACTGGCTGACCTCTCCACTGCACCTTCACTGATGATATATCCTTAGATCTCAACTTTCTGACCTCGCGAGCTAAAATAGCTACTGGCTCAACCTCATATGACATATCACCCTCGAGTTGAACTGTGCTGAAGTCTAACACATGAGACGGGTCACCAACATATTTCCTGAGCATCGACACATGAAATACCGGATGAACACTCAACAAGCTGGGTGGCAAGGCAAGTTTGTAAGCCACCTCTCCAACCTTCTGAAGTACCTCAAAAGGACCAATAAATCGTGGACTCAGCTTTCCTCTCTTTCCGAACCTCATAACACCCTTCATGGGTGATACCTTCAACAGTACCTTATCACCTTCCATAAATGTCACGTCCCGGACCTTTCGGTCCGCATAACTCTTCTACCTAGACTGCGCTATGCGAAGTCGCTCCTGAATCAACTTCACCTTCTCCAAATCAAATCTGCACCCAATAACTTAGCCTCACTAGGCTCGAACCAACCAACCGGATCTACACTTCCTGCCATATAAAGCTTCATACGGGGCCATCTGGATACTGGACTGGTAGCTGTTATTATATCCAAACTCCGCTAGTGGAAGAAACTGATCCCATGAACCACCGAAATCAATCACACAAGCCCGTAACATATTTTCCATTATCTGAATAGTCTGTTCCGATTGCCCGTCGGTGTGAGGATGAAATGCAGTGCTCAACTCTACATCAGTACCCATACCTCTCTGTACGGCCCTCCAAAACTGAGACGTGAATTGTGTACCTCTGTCAGAAATAATAGAAACCGGAACTCCATGCAGTCGGACAATCTCCTTAATGTAAATACCAGCTAACCGCTCTGAAGTATAAGTAGTACTGACAGGAATGAAATGCGCGGACTTGGTCAATCTATCCACAATGACCCAAATAGCATCAAAACCCTTCGAAGTCCGTGGAAGCCCAACTACAAAGTCCATAGTGATTTGCTCCCACTTCCACTTCGGAATATCTAACCTCTGAAGCAACCCACCTGGTCTCTGGTGCTCATACTTGACCTGCTGGCAGTTGAGACACCGTGCTACAACTCATAATATCTCTCTTCATCCGCCTCCACCAATACTGTTGTCTCAGATCCTGATACATCTTCGCGGCACCCGGATGAATAGAATACCGCGAGCTGTGAGCCTCTGTTAATATCAACTCTCGAATACCATCCACATTGGGCACGCAAATATGGACCTGCTTCCTCATAACACCGTCATCACCAATATTCACATCCCTGGCACCACCCCGACGGACTCTATCATGAAGAACTAACAAGTACCGGTCATCATACTGGCGAGCTTTAATCTGATCATAGAGAGAAGACCGGGAAGCCATGCTAGCTAATACCCGCGGAGGGTCTGACAAATCCAATCTCACCAATTGACCCGCTAAAGCCTGAACATCAAGTGCTAGAGGTCGCTCTGCTGCTGAAAGGTATGCTAGACTCCCCAAACTCTTGGCTCTGCGACTTAAGGCATCGGCCACTACATTGGCCTTTCCCGGGTGATACAAAATAGTAAGATAATAATCCTTGAGAAGCTCTAACCATCTCCTCTACCAAAAATTCAAATCATTCTGCCTAAGCAGATATTACAAGCTACGATGATCAGTGAAAATCTCACACTGTACCCCATACAAGTAATGCCGCCAAATCTTTAAGGCATGAACAATGGAAGCTAACTCAAGATCGTGCACTGGGTAGTTCTTCTCGTGCACCTTCAGCTGTCTCAACGCGTAGGCAATCACCCTATCGTCCTACATCAACACCGCTCCCAAGCCAACTCTAGAAGCATCACAATAGACTGTGTAAGAACACAAACCAGTAGGCAAAACTAGTACCGGAGTTGTGGTCAATGCTGACTTGAGCTTCTGAAATCTCTCCTCACACTCGTCAGACCATCTGAATGGAGCACCCTTCTAGGTCAATCTAGTCAATGGTGAAGAAATAGAAGAGAATCCCTCCACAAAGCGACGGTAATATCCCGCCAAACCAAGGAAACTCCTAATCTCAGTAGCTGAGGACGGTCTGGGCCAACTCTGCACCGCCTCAATCTTCTTCGGATCAACCTGAATACCCTCACTAGACACCACGTGCCCCAAGAAAGCTACTGAACCAAGCCAAAACTCACACTTGGAGAATTTTGCATAAAGCTTCTCATCCCTCAATATCTGTAACACAACTATGAAGTGCTGAGAATGCTCTTCCTGGCTACGAGAATAAACCAGGATGTCATCAATGAACACAATGACGAAGGAATCAAGGTAAGGCTGAAATACATTGTTCATCAATTGCATGAACGCGGCTGGGGAATTGGTCAGCCCAAATGACATAACCAGAAACTCATAATGACCATATCTGGTCCTGAAAGCAGTCTTCAGAATGTCAGAATCTCGAATCTTCAGCTGATGATACCCAGACCTTAATTCTATCTTGGACAACACCTTAGCTCCATGAAGCTGATCAAATAAGTCATCAATAAGAGGCAAAGGATTCCGATTCTTCACCGTGACCTTATTCAGCTGTCTATAATCAATACACATACGCATGGAGCCGTCTTTCGTTTTTACTAACAACACTGGTGCACCCCAAGGTGACACACTAGGCTGAATGAACCCCTTATCTAAGAGTTCCTGAAGCTGCTCTTTCAGTTCTATCAACTCCGCTGGTGCCATGCGGTAAGGTGGAATAGAGATAGGCTGAGTGTGGGGCACCAAGTCAATACCAAAATCAATATCCCTGTCAGGTGGCATGCCTGGCAGGTCTACAAGGAATACATCTGGAAAATCACGGACTACAGGAACAGAATCAACAGGAGTCTCACTACTAACATTCCTCACAAAAGCAAGATAAGATTCACACCCTTTCTCAACCATACGCTGAGCCTTTACATAAGAAATCACTCTACTAGGAACATGCTCTATAGACCCCCTCCACTCAACTCTCGAAGCTCCGGGCATAGCTAAGGTCACGGTCTTAGCGTGACAATCAAGAATCGCATGACATGGGGATAACTAATCCATGCCCAGAATCACATCAAAATCAACCATATTGAGTAACATCAAGTCCACTCGGGTCTCCAGACCCCCAATAGATATATGACACGACCGATACACACGATCCACAATAATAGTATCGCCCACCGGAGTCGAAACATGAACAGACGTAACTAAAGACTGCATATTCAAAAAGTGGGCAAAATAAGATGAAACGTACGAGTACGTGGAACCAGGGTCAAATAAAGCCAAAGCATCACTGTGACAAATTGAGATAGTACCTGTAATTACCGCATCGGACGCCATAGCATCAGGCCTAGTCGGAAGTGCATAAATACGTGGCTGGCCTCCACCTGCTCGACCTCCCCCTCTAGGGCGGCCTCTAGCTACCTGACCACCACCCATGGCTGCCTGGGTAGGTGGTGAAGTGACTGGGGCTGAAGCCGAGGGCTGAACCCTCTGCTGAGATAAACTACTAGGACGACAGGGAAACTGCCTCCACTCATGTCTGAACTCTCCACACTCATAACAACTACCTGGAGCTGGAGATGAAAACTGGCGAGAACCCCTGCCACCATGATAACCACTAGACGAACCATGCATAGAAGAACCCTTATAAGATGATGCTCGGGCGAAGCTCTGAGCTGGAAGGGTACTAAAAGATGAACGTCCCTGATAAGAATTGTGAGGACCCTGCCCCAAAGATACACCACTGTAAGCTGGGCGAACTGGCTATGGAGGCCTAAATGGACGACCTCTGTTGTACTGAAACTGCCCTCTAGAAGGGGCACCACTAAAGCTACCTGATCCCCGAGGCCTCTTGACCTCCCTCTCCTTACGCTCCTGCCTGCGAACTGACTCAATATCCCGAGCAATGTCAACTACCTGCTCAAATGTAGCTTCAGACACTCTCTCCCTTGTCATCAAAATCCGAAGCTAATAAGTAAGACCATCTACAAACCTCTTAATCCTCTCCCTATCAGCAGGGACAAACTCAGAAGCATGTCTAACCAACTCGGAAAACCTTATCTCTGAGTAACTGACAACTCTCTTTGGCGCAGCTGCTCAAACTATCTGCGCTGCTCCTCTTTGTGGGATTGAGGAACATACTTCTCCAAAATGATCGTGGAGAACTGCTTCCATGTGAGTGGTGCTAAACCAACCGGCCTACGCCTCTCGAATGCCTCTCACCAAGTGAAAGAAGCACCCGCAAACTGACATGTAGCAAACGAGACCCCACTGGTCTCCAAAATACCCGCAGTACGCAATATCCTCTGGCATTTATCCATAAAACCTTGGGCATCGTCACCCTCTGTGCCGCTGAAAGTCGGAGGCTTAAGTCTGCTGAACCTCTCCAGCCTACGTTACTCATCCTTGGGCATAGATGGAACCACATAGTTCTAAACTGGGGCAACCGGCTGAGCTGGGGCTACTCTCGGTGTCTGAATACCCCGTATAGCCTGCTCAGGTATCCGGGCAGTTGGAGTCTGATTGCCTCCCACGGCCTGAGCTACAGTGACAGTAGTGGACATAGCAACTGCTTGAGCTAAACTGTAACACACCGTCAATATTTGAGCTAGGGTCTCCTGAAGACCCGAAATAACAATAGGCAGTGCCGGTGCCTGAGCCTGTCTCGTTGGAGCGCCATTGGCGGGAACCTGATCCTGAACGATAGGGGGATCCTGTGGTACTACCCCGGCTGCTGCCTGGGCTGGTCCCCTACCTCTACCACGGCCTCGACCCCTTGTGGGTCTAGTTGGTGTATGGTCACCCTGATCGGTATTGCGTGTCCTCACCATCTATGAGACAATGAAATAACGTTAGTTTAGATTTCAAGAATCAATAGATTGGCACGAAAAAGTTCAAGAAATTGAGATTTTTCAATAGAGTTTTGTAGCCTCTAGAAGATAAGTATAGACGTCTCTGTACCGATCCGCAAGACTCTACTAAACCTGCTCATGACCATTGAGTCCTATGCAACCTAGAGCTCTGATACCAACTTGTCACGACCCCAAATCCTAACAGGTCGTGATGGTGCCTATCGTGAAACTAGGCTTGCCAACCATCACATTACTACGCAATTGTTCTATTATAATAATTCACAATTCAATAATAAACAACAACAAGCATAAAATAATTTCTTTAAGTCGTAGCGCCCCAATAATAGTCTAAACAACTCTAAACAAAACCTCCCAACACTAGAGTCAACATGATCACGAGCATCTACGAAATAAAGCTAACTCTACTAATGTCTTGAATAAAGTCTAGGAATGAAATGCTAAAGCTAAATAAGGAAGGGAAATGGAGAAGCTGTGGACGCTGGACAACTACCTCAAAATCCCGTAAGCTGCTGATAACGAACTCGGACGACTAATGCTCCGAATCAATACCTAGATCTGCACACAGAGGTGCAGGGAGTAATGATGAGTACGCCATCTCAGTAGTAATGAAAATAAATCACAGTCTGAGAAATACGAACACACAACACAGATACACCAATTCACAAAAATAGTAAACCGCCAAGTCACCATAAGTATTCATCAAATATATAAGTTCAAAAACCAATTTCCAGAAATCCTTTGAAACAAGTATAATTTCAATATATCTCAGAAAAATCAGTTTAAAAAACGAAGTGAATCGTAGTCAAAAACTCAGTAAAATTTTCATAAATCTGCCTCTCGGGCCATAATCATTTCTCATAACAATTTCCCTCAACACCTCACCATTACTCAGTATCAGCCCATCAGGCAACCTCACAGTCACTCAGTATCAGCCCATCAGGCAACCTCACAATCACTCAGTATCAACCCCGCGGGCAATATCACTCATTAGGTACCTATTCTAACTGGGGGTGTGTACAGACTACGGAGGGGCTCCTACAGCCCAAGAGCTATAACAAGCCACCGCATGGCATAAATCACACACAATATAGGCCCGCAGCCTCACTCATATCATATCATCCTCACAATAATAGCCCGCAATCTCACTCAGTGAGACACTCTCAACATGCCCTTCAGGCCATAAATATACCGGGTTCTCGACCCAAAAATAATGTTTCATTTTTAATAAATAGTATCAAAATACTCTGAGTGTCAAAACAATTTATCAAGAAAAGACTGAGTGTAAATCATAACATATCAGTGAGGAATATAGTAAAAACAGCCCCCAAGGGGTAAACAATTCGGCACTAGACCCCAAACATGGCTTACAGCCCAAATCATATCAATATATATATAAATACTAATAAGCATAGGATTAAAAATTGATTTCGCACCTCAATAGCTGCCTAAATAGGGAATATATTTCCAAAGTTCCAACCTTTCTATTCCAAAACCAGTGAAAGGGTGCAAAGTCCGGGGTTTCATACCCTCAGGACAGGATTTAAAGACATTACTTACTTCAAAACTAGCCCGGAATTATTATGCAATGCGCTTGCCTCTCGTATCAACCTCCGAGCGCTCCAAATCTATAAAGATCATACCTTTATCATCAAATTATGCTTAAGGAATGAATTCCAATTGAAAAATACTAATTTTAGCTCAAAACCCGAAATTTGCTAAAACCCGACCTCCTAGCCTGCGTCTCGGAACTCAGAAGTTTTTATACCAAAATGTTCTTCATCATCTCACGAGTCCGTACATATAAAGAACGTTAAAATCGGAGTTCGTTTGACCTCTCAAAACGACCCCTAAAGGTCTCATAATCTCAAGCCCTAACCCTACCTTTTTTTACTGATTTTCATGAATCAAACACTTAGAATATGTTCCTTTATCACCTATAATCAAGTTTTAAGGTCCAAAATACTTACCTCTATGATGAACACTGATTTTCCCTCTTCCAAATTGCCTCAAATGCTCCTTCCTGTCTAAAAATGGTGTTAAAATATATTAGGGTCGCGGAAGGGTTTAATTATATTCTGTCCAGGGGTTTCCGCACCTGCGACCCATTACTCGCACCTGCGAGACCACACCTGCAGTCCCCTAACCGCACTTGCGACCTTCCCGCACCTGCGGAGCCTTGTCCGCTCCTGCGGGCCCGCACCTGCGGTCAAACTTCCGCAGGTCCGGAAATCACTGTGAATTCACACCAGCAGCTTTTTGCTGCAAATTTCCAACTCTGGTCTTCCCGTCAACCATCCGAAATCAATCCTGAGCCCCTCGGGACCCCAACCAAACATACCAACACATTGCATATGATCATTCAAACAGTTGCACCCTCAGAACACTAAATACATCCTCAAAACTCCAAAATCACATCGGATTCAAGCCTAAGAACTTTGAAATTTCTAAAATCCACCAACGATGCCGAAACTATCCAAAATAACTCCGATTGACCTAAAACTTTGCAAAAATATCCAAAATGGCATTACGAACCTGTTCCAACTGTCGAAATTTCATTCCGACCCCGATAGCCTATTTTTCACTGCCGACCGGAAATCGCCAAAAACTAACTTTCGCCAATTCAAGCCTAATTATACACCGGACATTAAAAAATTATTCTGAACACACTCCTAAGTCCCAAATCACCTAATGAAGCTATTCGAGTCATAAAATCCGCATTCCGAGGTCATTTACCAATAAGTCAACTCTCAATTGACTTTTCTCATTTTAAGGCTATTTTTAAAGACTAAGTGGCTAAACTCTCACTACAACCATTTCGATTTCAAGCTTACCAACTCTAACACATCAATAATAGTATAATCAACCTATGACAAGTCAATAACAGTAAATAAAAATGCAGATTCTACGTAACGACAAACCGGATCATTACAATTACAGAGGTGAAAAGTGGTAATAAATTTAGCTTTGGTGCTATTTATGGTATGCATACTATACAGGATAGGAAACTGTTATGAGAAGATATGGAAAAACTTATAGCTGGTACTAATGGTCCTTATGTGTTAATGGGGGACTATAATACCATTTTGACTAATGAAGATAGGGTACAAGGGACACCAGTACAGGAATTTGAAGTGAAAGATTTCACAGAGTTCATCAGGAGAAATAGATTAACTGAACTAAAAATAGTTGGAAGAAAGTATACTTGGACCAATAATCATGTCCACAGTAACATTGATAGAATACTTGTCAATGTTGATTGGATCCAAAAATGGCCTGTAATGGAAGGGAGGGTGTTACAACCTAGATTTTCTGATCATTGTCCATTAAGTATAACAATGGACTATGAGCAATAGAATGGAGGGAGACCTTTTAAGTTCTTTAATTATATGGCACAACATAAAGAATTTGAGGATGTTGTGTATGAATGCTGGAGGAAAAGAGGTGAAGGAACAATAATGAACAAAGTATGGATGAAACTCAAGACATTAAAGAACAAGCTGAAGCAGATGAATAAACAAGAATTTAGCAACACTGGTCAAAGAATTAAAGCAGCAAGAATAAGGTTGGAGGAGATTCAGGAGCAAATGGATGGACCTGGAAACAGCAATGAAAGTATAACACAAGAAAAAGAGGCATAGAAAGAGTTAGCTAAATGGATTGGAATTGAGGAAAGCATAATGAAGCAAAAATCAAGGATCAAATGGGTCAATCTGGGAAATGCAAATACATCATATTTTCATGCTTGTGCTAAGAGTAGGCAAGCCACTAACCATATTGGTAGTTTGTTTAATAATGCAGGTCAACTACTAAATACAGCTAAGCATGTGGAAGCTAAAATTCTAAAGTTCTATAAGCAACTACTGGGAACAGCAGTAGTGCAATTGACAGCAGTAAGTTCAGAAGTGATGAAGCAAGGGAACAACTTGAACAGGCTACAACAAATAAGTCTAATAAGAGTAGTAATTGAAGAAGAAGAAGTCAAGCAAGAATTACACGAGATTGATGATAACAAAGCCCCAGGTTGTGATGGCTACAATGCTTTTTTCTACAAGAAAGCATGGCATATTATAGGGAAGGAGGTGACTCAAGCTGTATTGGAATTCTTTGAGAACCTAGAAATGTGTAAGCCAATCAACTGTACAACTATAACACTAATTCCAAAATTAAAAAATCCCAGTAATATTAAAGATCCGACCTATATCATGTTACACTGTCCTATATAAGATCATATCCAAAATTTAACATCCAGATTGCAGGAAGTTTTGCCAGAGTTGATATATAATTTCCAAACAACTTTTGTGCCAAGCAGAGTGATCACCGATAAATTATAATGAGCCACGAATTGATCAAAGGTTATGGGAAGAAGAATACATCACCCAGATGTATGCTAAAGATTGACATGCAGAAGGCTTATGACTCAGTGGAATGGGTGTATGTGGAACAGGTAATGAAGTTGTTGGGATTGCCATAGAAGTATGTAAAATGGGTGATGGTCTGCATTAGCACTGTATCATACTCAATCATTGTCAATGGAAAGTCAATCAAGCCATTTGAAGCAAAAAGAGGACTAAGGCAGGGAGATACACTTTCACAATTGTTGTTTGTCATTGCAATGGAATATTTATGCAGATTACTGAAGCAATTAGGAAGCAGCAAAAACTTCAGGTTCCATCCAAGGTGTGCTAAAATGAATCTCATACAGTTGGGATTTGCTAATGATCTACTGTTATTCTGCAAGGGTGGTGAAAAGTCTGTGGTGGAAATACATAATCAGTTTCAAAGATTTTCTAAAGCTTCTGAACTAGTGGCAAATACAAGCAAAAGCAATGTTTATTTTGGTGGTGTAGACAGCAGGGTGCAACAAAGGATTTTGGAAATACTAGGATATACTAAAGGGGATCTACCATTTAGATATCTTGGTGTCCCCTTGAGTACACAAAGATTATCAACAATCCAATGTGAGCCACTGATTGAGAAAATGTTGAGTAGAGTTCAAAGCTGGACAGCCAAATATCTATCCTTGCAGGGAGAACAATATTTATTAAAAGTGTATTGGGTACAATCCAAAATTTCTGGGCACAAGTATTCATCTTGCCAAAGAAAATTATACAATTCATTGAGACAATATGCAGAAGGTTTTTATGGTCAGGGAATGCTGAGCCAACAAAAAAGGCAGTGATAGCCTGGGACAAGTTATGTGTACCTAAAGCAACAGGGGGACTAAATTTCACAAACATAGAGATGTGGAACAAAGAAGCTATATGTAAGTTGCTATGGAACATATGTAAAAATAAGGAGAAAATGTGGGTGCATACGTACTATATAAAAGAGAATTGTATATGGGACACAGAGCCAAATATGCCTCCTGGGTAATTCAGAAGATATTCAAGGCAAAGACACAATTTCAAGAGGCAGGATATTCAGAGGATGTGAAGCAGATAGACAATTTTTCCACCTGAAAGTTGTACAAAACACTGCAAGGGGAATTCCAAAAGGTGCCATGGAGAGGTCTAGTATGCAACAATAAGGGGATGCCTAAATGGATTTTCATCCTAAGGCTGGCAATGCTAGACAGATTAGCTACCAAAGACAGTGCAAGATGGGGGTTAGTTGATGAATCCTTATGCACAATATGTCAAAGGAGCAATGAAACAGTACAACACCTATTTTTCGAGTGTTAAGTAACATGGGAAATATGGCAAAAATTGTTATACTGGCAAGGGATCATGAGACGAAAGAAACAATGGCATGAAGAAGTGAAATAGGTAGTGAAGAAAGCAACAGGAAAGAGTGCTGGAGCAGAGCTATACAAAATGACTTTTGCTACAATAGTTTACTACGTTTGGCAGGCTAGGAATAATAGTATATTTCAAAAGAAACAAATCAATGTATTTAGTATAATGAAAATGATAGTACAAGAGATTCATATACGTGCTCAAAATTGTAGAAAAAACGGGATGCCTATCTAAGTACTATGAACTGGTATCCAGTATAATCTAGGAAGGGCTGAAGTTGAGTATGGGTAATGAAGAAATCCCATGTTGGGGCTTCATGTCCAACAAAATAGAGTGCAGAGTTCTTTTTTCTCGATGTATTTTGTAAATATTTACTTGGTAATAAAGTTCCTTAATTACCAAAAAAAAAAGATGATTTTTGTACTGAAGTCTAATACAAAGAAAACAGAATCGGAAAGATTAGCAAATACAGTGCCCACAAGTCATTTCCATGTAGTACGTTTACTAGCTTTAGGACAAATTTTCATTAACAACCTTAGCTATTTTTTAAACATCACAAGATTGCAAGAAGATGTCTCATGAAACAATCTTCGCTACAAAAACCATCAGCAACCAGATATCTGAGATACAGAAAACATTATCTCAGTTTCATTTTTGTGGAAACAATCACACCACCATTTCAAACTCCAATAGACTCTTATGGTTCGTCCCTTCCTCGGACACTGCACATAGCGGGAGCTTAGTGCACTGGGCTAACTTTATTTTCAATCAACTAATAACAAAGTATGGTACTTGGCATGAACAATAAAATTAAAAATATACGGGTTCTTTCCCTTTCGAAAATTGCAATCTTGTAACGACCACGTCTGTCATTACGTAGAAACTGTATTATAATTACTGTTATTTCCTTGGCATAGGTTGGTTGTACTGTTCTTGATGTGTTAGAGTTGGTAAGCTCGGAATCGGAATGGTTATAATGAGAATTTAGTCACTTAGTCTTTAAAAATAGCCTTAGAGTTGGAAAAGTCAACTGAGAGTTGACTTATTGGTAAACGACCTCGGAATGGGAATTTTATGGCTCAGATAGCTTCGTTAGGTGATTTGGGACTTAGGAGTGTGTTCGGAATAATTTTGTGATGCCCGGTGTAGAGTTAGGCTTGAATTGGCGAAAGTTAGCTTTTGGCGATTTTCAGTCGGCAGTGGAAAATAGGCTATCGGGGTCGGAATGGAATACCGGAAGTTGGAACAGGTTTGTAATGTCATTGTGGATATGTCAGAAAAATTTCAGGTCAATCGAAGTTGTTTTGGATAGTTTCGGCATCGCTGGTGGATTTTGAAAATTTCAAAGTTTTCTTAGGCTTGAATCCGATGTGATTTTGGAGTTTTGATGTTAGTTTTGGTGTTCCGAGGGTGCAACTAAGTTTGAATGATGTTATGAGATGTGTTGGTATATTTGGTTGGGGTCCCGAGGGGCTCGGGATTGATGTCGAGTGGTTAACGGGCATTTTGGCCTTGGGAAAGTTGTTGTTTTCTGGTGTTAGTGCAGCAGGGGTCTCTTCATCGCGATGACGTGGCAATTGTCGCGATCGCGTAGAGAAATTGGTAGCCCGGTCCTATTTGTGCATCACGATCTCTGAAGTCTGGTTGGGATCGGGTGAGGTGAGGAGCTTATGCAGTGCGATCGTGTAGACCTAGTCCGCGATTGCGTAGAGTTAGCCAGGCGCGTGGGGAGCGGGGTCAGTTGTTCTTCACAATCGCGTGAGCCGGGCTGTGATCACGTGGGTTGAGGTTCTACCGAACCGCGATCGCGTGGGCTTTGTTGCGATCGCGGAGAGTATTTTTGGGCAGCTGAAGATTTGTGAATCGCGATCGCGATGTGGGTCCCGTGATCGCGATGAATAATTACATGGACAGTATTTAAATAAACCCTCCGCGACCAATATCCACTTTTCACCATTTTTGTACGGAAAGAGAGCTTTTGAGGCGATTTTGAAGAAAGGAAATCATCGTTCTTCATTGAGGTAAGGATCTTGGACCCTAAAACTCGATTATAGGTGATTAAGGACCATAATATCAGTGTTTAATTCATGAAAATCGGGTGGAGCTAGGGCTTGAGATTATGAGACATTTAGGAGAGGATTTGAGGGGCCAAACGAACTCCGATTTTAGCCTTCTTTATATGTACGGACTCGTGAGATGATGAAGAACATTTTGGTATATAATTTTACGAGTTCTGAGACGTGGGCCTAGGGGTCGGGTTTTGGCTAAATTCGGGTTTTATGCTAAAATTGGTGCTTTTCAATTGGACTTCATTCCTTTAGCATAATTTGATGATAAAAATCTGATCTTGGTAGATTTGGAGCATTTGGAAGTTGATACGAGAGGCAAGCGGGTTGCAGAATAGCATTTCGGGCTAGTTTGAGGTAAGTAATGTCTTTAAATCCTGTCCTGAGGGTATGAAACCCCGGACCTTGCATCCTTTCACGGATTTTGGAATGTAAAGATTGGAAATTTGGAAATATATCCCTTTTTAGGCAACTATGGAGTTGCGAAACCGATTTTTAAGCCTATGCTTAATAGTATTGATATATTTTGATATGATTTGGGCTGTAAGGCATGTTTGGGGCCTGGTGCCGATCTGTTTACCCCTTGTGGGCTGTTTTTACTATTTTCCTCACTTGATATGTTATGATTTTCACTCAGTCTTTTCTTGATGATTGTTTGGACACTCAGAGTATTTTTGAAATTATTTCTTGAAAATGAAACACTATTTTTGGGTCGAGAACCCGGTATAATGATGGTCCGAGTGGCATGTTGATAGTGTCTGACTGAGTGAGGGTGCAGACCAATATTGTGAGGATTTTATGATATGAGAGAGTCCGAGGGCCAATATTGTGAGTGATTTATGCCATGATGTGGCTTGTTATAGAGCTTGGGATGTAGGAGCCCCTCCAGAGTCTGTACACACCCCCAGTGAGCGCATGTACCTACTGAGTGCGAGTGATTGCCCGCGGGGCTGATACTGAGTGATTGTGAGGTTGCCCGCTGGGCTAACACTGAGTGACTGTGAGGTTGCCCGCTGGGCTGATACTGAGTGATGGTGAGGTGCTGAGAGAAATGTTATGAGAGATGATTATGTCTCGAGGGGCAGATTTATGATGATATTTTACTAAGTTTTTGACTATGATTCACTTTATTTTTCAAACTGATTTTACTGAGTGTTTTACTAAGAAATATTGGAAAATATACGTGTTTCAAAGGATTTTTCTGGAAATTGGTTTTCGAACTTATGTATACTGTATTGAGACTTGATGTTTTACTGTTTGTGGATTGGTGTTTTGTGATGTGTGTTTCATCTACTTCAGACTGTGATTTATTTTCATTACTACTGAGTTGGCGTACTCATCATTACTCCCTGCACCTCTGTGTGCAGATCCAGGTACTAGTGCTGAGCAGTAGCCATCTTCGTTCGTTAGCAACAACTTTACGAGATTTCGAGGTAGCTGTCCAGCATCCGCAGCTTCTCCATTTCCCTTCCTTATTTAGTACTAGTATTTATTTCATAGACATTGTTTAAGAAATTAGCAGAGGTAGTTTTATTTCTTAGATGCTCGTGACCGTGTTGACTCCAGTCTTGGGAGGTTTTTCTTAGACAGTTAGATTATTATTGGGGTGCAAAGACTTAATGAAATTATTTATACTCTGTTTGTTGTTTGTTATCGATTTGTGAAATATTATAATAGAACGAATGGGTAGTGATGTGATGGTTGGATAGCCTAGTTCCACGATAGGCTCCATCACGACCTGTTAGGATTTGGGGTCGTGACAAGTTGGTATCAGAGCCCTAGGTTGCATAGGACTCAACGGTCATGAGCAGGTTCAGTAGAGTCTTGCGGATCGGTATGGAGACGTCTGTACTTATCTTCGAGAGGCTGCAGAACTCTTAGGAAAAATCTCAATTTCTTGAACTCTTTCGTGCCAATCTATCGGTTCTTGAAACCTAAACTCATATTGTTTCATTCTCTCACAAATGGTGAGGACATGCAATACCGATCAGGGTGACCAGACACCAGCCAGACCCACAAGGGGTCGAGGCCGTGGTGGAGTTAAGGGAACAAACCGTGCAGCAGTCGGGGCAGTACCACAGGATCCCCCTATCATTCAGGACCACGTTCCCGCCGAGGGTACTCCAGCGGGACAGGCTCAGGCACCGGCAGTGCCTATTGTTACTCCGGGTCTTCAGGAGACTCTTGCTCAAATAATGATAGTGTGCACCAGTTTAGCTCAGGCAGTTTCTATGTCTACTACTGCCACTGCAACTCAGGCCGGGGAAGGCATTTAGACTCCAGCTGCCCGGACACCTGAGCAGGTTGTACAGTGTATTCAGGCACCGGGGGTAGTCCCAGCCCGGCCGGTTGCCCCAATTCAGAACTATGTAGTCCTAGCTATGCCTGAGGATGAGCAGCGTAGGCTAGAGGTTCAATAGACTTCAGGCTCCGACGTTCAGCGGCACAGAGGGTGAGGATGCCCAAGGTTTTCTGGATAAGTGCCAGAGGATACTACGTACTGCGGGTATTTTGGAGACCAGTGGGGTCTCATTTGCTACATTTCAGTTTGCTGGTGCTACTTTCACTTGGTGGGGTCATTCGAGAGGCGTAGGCCGGTTGGTTCAGCACCTCTCACCTGGAAGCATTTCTCCACGATCTTTTTGGAGAATTATGTTCCTCAGTCCCACAGAGAGGAGCAGCGCATGCAGTTTGAGTAGCTACACCAGGGAGAGTTGTCAGTCACTCAGTATGAGATAAGGTTTTCCGAGTTGGCTAGACATGCTTTTGAGTTAGTCCCTACTGACAGGGAGAGGATCAGGAGATTTGTAAATGGTCTCACGTATAAGCTTCGAATTTTGATGACCAGAAAGAGAGTGTTTGGAGCTACATTTGAGCAGGTAGTTGACATTGCTCGGGATATTGAGTCGGTTCATAGGCAGGAGCGTGAGGAGAGGGAGGCCAAGAGGACTCAGGGATCAGGTAGCTTCAGTGGTGCCCCTTCTAGAGGGTAGTTTCAACACAACAGAGGTCATCCATTTAGACATCCACAGCCAATTCGCCCAGATTACAGAGGTGTATCTTCGTGGCAGGATCCTCGCAGTTCTCATCGGGGACGTTCATCTTTTAGTGCCCTTCCAGCTCAGAGCTCTGCCTGAGCATCATCTTATCAGGGTTCTTCTATGCATGGTTCATCTGGTGGTTATCATGGTGGCAGGGGTTCTCATCAGTTTTCATCTCCAGCTCCGGGTGGTTGTTATGAGTGTGGGGAGTTTGGACACTAGTGGAGGCAGTGTCCCCGTCGTCCTGGTAGTTCATCTCAGCAGAGAGTTCAACCCTCGACTTCATCCCCAGTCACTTCACCACCTACCCAAGCAGCCAGGGGTGGTGGTCAGGTAGCTAGAGGCCGCCCTAGAGGGGAAGGTCGAGCAGGTGGAGGCCAGCCACGTATTTATGCACTTCCGGCTAGGCCTGATGCTATGGCGTCCGATGCGGTAATTATAGGTACTATCTCAGTTTGTCACAGTGATGCTTTGGCTTTATTTGACTCTGGTTCCACGTACTCGTACGTTTCATCTTATTTTTCCCACTTTCTGAATATGCAGTCTTTAGTTATGTCTATTCATGTTTCGACTCCGGTGGGAGATACTATTATTGTGGACCGTGTGTATCGATCGTGTCATATATCTATTGGGGGTCTGGAGACCCGAGTGGACTTGATGTTACTCAATATGGTTGATTTTGATGTGATTCTGGGCATGGATTAGTTATCCCCATGTCATGCTATTCTTGATTGTCACGCTAAGACCGTCACCCTAGTTATGCCCGGAGTTTTGAAAGTTGAGTGGAGAGGGTCTATAGAGCATGTACCTAGCAGAGTGATTTCTTATTTAAAGGCTCAGCGTATGGTTGAGAAAGGGTGTGAATCTTATCTTGCTTTTGTGAGGGATGTTAGTAGTGAGACTCCTTCTGTTGATTTTGTTCCTGTAGTCCGTGACTTTCCGGATGTATTCCCAGCAGACCTGCCAGGCATGCCACCTGACAGGGATATTGATTTTGGTATTGACCTGGTGCCAGACACCCAGCCTATCTCTATTCCACCTTACCGCATGGCACCAACGGAGTTGAAAGAATTGAAAGAACAGCTTCAGGAACTCTTAGATAAGGGGTTCATTCGGCCTAGTGTGTCACCGTGGAGTGCACCGGTGTTGTTTGTGAAAAAGAAAGATGGCTCCATGCGCATGTGTATTGATTATAGACAACTGAATAAGGTTACGGTGAACAACTGTTACCCTTTGCCTCGTATTGATGACCTTTTTTATTAGCTTCAGGGAGCTAAGGTGTTCTCCAAGATCGACTTGAGGTCGGGGTATCATCAGTTGAAGGTTCAGGATTCTGACATTCCGAAGACTGCTTTCAGGACCAGATATGGTCATTATGAGTTTCTCGTTATGTCATTTGGGCTGACCAATGCCCCAGCCGCGTTCTTGCAATTGATGAACAATGTGTTTCAGCCTTACCTTGATTCGTTCATCATTCTGTTCATTGATGATATCCTGGTTTATTCCCGTAGCCAGGAGGAGCATGCCCAGCACTTGAGGATTGTGTTACAGAGGTTGAGGGAGGAGAAGCTTTATGCAAAATTCTCCAAGTGTGAGTTTTGGCTTGGTTCAGTAGCTTTCTTGGGGCACGTAGTATCTAGTGGGGGTATTCGGGTTGATCCGAAGAAGATAGAGGCGGTGCAGAGTTATCCCAGGCGTCCTCGGCTATAGAGATCAGGAGTTTCCTTTGTTTGGAGGGTTATTACCGTCGCTTTGTGGAAGGATTTTCTTCTATTGTTTCACCATTGACCAGATTGGCCCAGAAGGGTGCCCCATTCAGATGGTCTGATGAGTGTGAGGAGAGCTTTCAGAATCTCAAGTCAGCATTGACCACACCTCCGGTTTTGGTTTTTCCTACTGGTTTGGGTTCTTATACAGTCTATTGTGATGCTTCTAGAGTTGGTTTGGGAGCGGTATTGATGCAAGACAGTAGGGTGATTGCCTACGCGTCGAGACAGTTGAAGGTGCACGAGAAGAATTATCCAGTGCACGACCTTGAGTTAGCTGCCATTGTTCATGCCTTAAAGATTTGGCGGCATTACTTGTATGGGGTGAAGTGTGAGATTTTCACTGATCATCATAGCTTGCAGTATATGCTGAGGCAGAAGGACTTGAATTTGCGTCATAGGAGGTGGTTAGAACTTCTCAAGGACTATGACTTAACTATTTTGTATCATACGGGGAAGGCCAATGTAGTGGCCGATGCCTTGAGTCGCAGAGCCAAGAGTTTGGGGAGTCTAGCTTACCTTCCAGCAGTAGAGCGACCTTTAGCACTTGATGTTCAGGCTTTAGCGGGTCAGTTGGTGAGATTGGATTTGTCAGACCCTCTGCGGGTATTAGCTTGCATGGCTTCCCGGCCTTCTCTTTATGATCAGATTAGAGCTCTACAGTATGATGATCCGCATTTGTTAGTACTTCAGTATAGGGTCCGTCGGGATGATGTCAGGGATGTTACTATTGGGGATGCCGGAGTTATGAGGATGCAGGGTCGTATTTGTGTGCCCAGTGTGGATGGGCTTCGAGATTTGATATTAGCAGAGGCCCACAGCTCACGGTATTCCATCCATCCATGTGCCGCGAAGATGTATCAGGATTTGAGACAGCAGTATTGGTGGAGACGAATGAAGAGAGATATTTTTGAGTATGTAGCACGGTGTCTCAACTGCCAGCAAGTCAAGTATGAGCACCAGAGACCACGTGGATTACTTCAGAGGTTAGCTATTCGGAAATGGAAGTGGGAGAGAATCACTATGGACTTTGTAGTTGGGCTTCCACGGACTTTGAAGGGTTTCGATGCTATTTGGGTCATTGTGAATAGATTTACCAAGTCCGCGCACTTCATTCCTATTGGTACTACTTATACTTCAGAGTGGTTAGCTGGTATGTACATCAGGGAGATTGTCCGATTGAATGGGGTTCCAGTTTCCATCATTTCCAACAGAGGTACTCAGTTCACATCTCAGTTTTGGAAGGCCGTGGAGAGAGGTATGGGTACTGAGGTAGAGTTGAGCACTGCGTTTCATCCTCAGACCGGCGGGTAGTCGGAAAGGACTATTCAGATTTTGGAGGACATGTTGTGTGCTTGTGTGATTGACTTGGGTGGTTCATGGGATCAGTTTCTGCCACTAGCGGAGTTTGCATATAATAACAGCTACCAGTGCAGTATACAGATGGCCTCATATGGGGATTTATGGTAGGAGGTGTAGATCTCCAGTTGGTTGGTTCGATCCCGGTGAGGCTAAGTTGTTGGGCACCGATTTAATTCAGGATGCGTTGGAGAAGGTGAAGTTGATTCAGGAGTGACTTCGCACGGCGTAGTCTAGGCAGAAGAGTTATGCGTACCGGAAGGTCCGTGATGTGTCATTTATGGGAGGTGATAAGGTGTTGCTGAAGGTATCACCCATGAAGGGTGTTATGAGGTTTGGGAAGAGAGGAAAGTTGAGTCCTCAGTTTATTGGTCCTTTTGAGGTACTTCAGAAGGTTGGAGAGGTGGCTTATAGACTTGCCTTGCCACCCAGTCTATCGAGTGTTCATCCGGTATTTCATGTGTCAATGCTCAGGAAATATGTTGGTGACCCGTCTCATGTGTTAGACTTCAGCACAATTCAGCTCGAGGGTGATATGTCATATGAGGTAGAGCCAGTAGCAATTTTGGATCGTCAGGTCAGGAAGTTGAGGTCTAAGAATATAGCTTCATTCAAGGTACAGTGGAGAGGTCAGCCAGTGGAGGAGGCCACTTGGGAGACCGAGCGGGATATGCAGAGCAAATATCCTCACTTGTTTGAGACTCCAGGTATGTTTCTAGACCCGTTCGAGGACGAACGTTTGTTTAAGAGGGGGAGAATGTAACGACCCGGTCTGTCGTTACGTAGAACCTGCATTATAATTACTGTTATTGCCTTGGCATAGGTTGGACTGTTCTTGATGTGTTAGAGTTGGTAGGCTCGGAATAAAAATGGCTATAATGAGAATTTAATCACTCAGTATTTAAAAATAGCCTTAGAGTTAGAAAAGTCAACTAAGAGTTGAATTATTGGTAAACAACCTCGGAATGCGTATTTTATGGCTCGGATAGCTTCGTTAGGTGATTTGGGACTTAGGAGTGCGTTCAGAATAACTTTGTGATGTCCGGTGTAGAGTTAGGCTTGAATTGGCAAAAGTTAGTTTTTGACGATTTTCGGTTGGCAGTGGAAAATAGGCTATCGGGGTCGGAATGGAATTCCGAAAGTTGGAACAGGTTCGTAATGTCATTATGGATATATCTGCAAAATTTCAGGCCAATCGGAGTTGTTTTGGATAGTTTCGACATCGTTGGTGGATTTTAGAAATTTCAAAGTTCTTAGGCTTGAATCCGATGTGATTTTGGAGTTTTGATGTTAGTTTTGGTGTTAGAGGGTGAAACTAAGTTTGAATGATGTTATGGGATGTGTTGGTAAATTTGGTTGGGGTCCCAAGGGGCTCGGGATTGATGTCGGGTGGTTAACGGGCATTTTGGCCTTGGGAAAGTTGCTCTTTTCTGGTGTTAGTGCAGCAAGGGTCTGTTTATCGCGATCGCGTGGCAATTGTCGCGATCGCGTAGAGAAATTGGGAGCCCGGTCATATTTGTGCATCACAATCGCTGAAGTCTGGTCGAGATTGCGTGAGGTGAGGAGCTTATGCAGTGCGATCGCGTAGGCCAAGTCCGCGATCACGTAGAGTTAGCTAGGCGCATGGGGAGAGGGGTCAGTTGTTCTTCGCGATCGCGTGAGCCGGGTTGCGATCGCGTGGGTTGAGGTTCTACTGAACCGCGACCGCGTGGGCTTTGTTGCGATCGCGGAGAGTTTTTTGCGGCAGCTAAAGATTTGTGAATCGCGATCGCGATGTGGGTCCCGCGATCCCGATGAATAATTACCTGGGCAGTATTTAAATAAGCCCTCTGCGACCAATACCCACTTTTAACCATTTTTGTACGGAAAGAGAGCTTTTGAGGCGATTTTGAAGAAAGGAAATTATCGTTCTTCATTGAGGTAAGGATTTTGGATCCTAAAACTCGATTATAGGTGATTAAGGAACATAATATCAGTGTTTAATTCATGAAAATCAGTAGAAAAATGTGGAGCTATGGCTTGAGATTATGAGACATTTAGGAGAGTATTTGAGGGGTCAAACGAACTCCGATTTTAGCGTTCTTTATATGTACGGACTTGTGAGATGAGGAAGAACATTTTGGTATAAGATTTGTTGGGTTCTGAGACGCGGGCCTAGGGGTCGGGTTTTGGCTAAATTCGGGTTTTATGCTAAAATTAGTACTTTTCAATTGGAATTCATTCCTTTAGCATAATTTGATGATAAAAATCTAATCTTGGTAGATTTGGAGCATTCGGAAGTTGATACGAGAGGCAAGCGGATTGCAGAGTAGCGTTTCGGGCTAGTTTGAGGTAAGTAATGTCTTTAAATCCTATCCTGAGGGTATGAAAC
Organism: Nicotiana undulata; assembly: GCA_005239495.1. Lineage (NCBI taxonomy): Eukaryota > Viridiplantae > Streptophyta > Magnoliopsida > Solanales > Solanaceae > Nicotiana > Nicotiana undulata. The sequence goes on from MDKH01153810.1 coordinate 28,632, forward strand.
CCCGGACCTTGCATCCTTTCACGGATTTTGGAATGCAAAGATTGGAAATTTGGAAATATATCCCTTTTTAGGCAACTATTGAGTTGCGAAACCGATTTTTAAGCCTATGCTTAATAGTATTGATATATTTTGATATGATTTGGGCTGTAAGGCATGTTTGGGGCCTGGTGCCGATCTGTTTAGCCCATGGGGGCTGTTTTTACTATTTTCCTCACTTGATATGTTATGATTTTCACTGATTCTTTTCTTGATGATTGTTTTGACACTCAGAGTATTTTTGAAATTATTTCTTGAAAATGAAACACTGTTTTTGGGTCGAGAACCCGGTATAATGATAGTCCGAGTGGCATGTTGATAGTGTCTGATTGAGTGAGGCTGCAGACCAATATTGTGAGGATTTTTTTATATGAGAGAGGCCGAGGGCCAATATTGTGAGTGATTTATGCCATGATGTGGCTTGTTATAGCGCTTGGGCTGTAGGAGCCCCTCCGGAGTCTGTACACACCCCCAGTGAGCGCATGTACCTACTGAGTGCGAGTGATTGCCCGCGGGGATGATACTGAGTGACTGTGAGGTTGCCCGCTGGGCTGACACTGAGTGACTGTGAGGTTGCCCGCTGGGTTGATACTGAGTGATGGTGAGGTGCTGAGGGAAATGTTATGAGAGATGATTATGTCCCGAGGGGCAGATTTATGATGATATTTTATTAAGTGTTTGACTATGATTCACTTCATTTTTCAAACTGATTTTACTGGGTGTTTTACTAAGAAATATTGGAAAATATACGTGTTTCAAAGGATTTTTTTTGGAAATTGGTTTTCGAACTTAGGTATACTGTATTGAGACTTGATGTTTTACTGTTTGTGGATTGGTGTTTTGTGATGTGTGTTTCATCTACTTTAGACTGTGATTTATTTTTATTACTACCGAGTTGGCGTACTCATCATTACTCCATGCACCTCTGTGTGCAGATCCAGGTACTAGTACTGAGCAGTAGCCATCTTCGTTCGTTAGCAGCAGCTTTACGGGATTTCGAGGTAGCTGTCCAGCGTCCGCAGCTTCTCCATTTCCCTTCCTTATTTAGTACTAGTATTTATTTCATAGACATTGTTTAAGATATTAGCAGAGGTAGTTTTATTTCTTAGATGCTCGTGACCATGTTGACTCCAGTATTGGGAGGTTTTGCTTAGACTGTTAGATTATTATTGGAGCGCAAAGACTTAATGAAATTACTTATACTCTGTTTGCTGTTTGTTTTTGATTTGTGAAATATTATAATAGAACGAATGGGTAGTGGTGTGATGGTTGGCTAGCCTAGTTCCACGATAGGCGCCATCATTACCTGTTAGGATTTGGGGTCGTGAAAAATCTCAAGATTAATAAAAATGACAACAAAAGAAAAAGAGTTGGACGAAGAAACACAGAAAAACAAATAACGGTAATAGTTAGCCATTTCAGGGTCAAAATATAAAGAAATGGGGAGATTTTCCCATGCATTACCTGAAGGCTGACGTTTGAGGGTGCGTTAACAATTTTACCTTTCTCCGCATATTTGAAGTAGAAGAAATGAAAGGAGAAGACATAATTGGATATTTCTTGCTCTTTGTTTCATTCGTTTTATCTTATACTAGGGAACTTGTCCGACTTTGGGTGGTTATTTTGTAAAAAGATCTTATAGATTTAAAGGTAAAAAGACATGATTACCTGTAAAAGTTAGTACTCCCTCCGGTTCAAATTAAGTGATTTTCTGGCCTTTTTCATGTGGTCCAAAATAAGTGTCTTTTTCAGATTTCAAGAATGAATTAATTATTTTTTTCCTACATTGCCCTTGGAGTAAATAGTGTTGGAGTATGTGTTAGGAGTATTTATGTGGGATAGTAAATGTTAATATGATCAATCTCATTGCTAATTAATGCTAAAAGGTGAATTTCTTAATTTGCGTGAAAACAGGCAAAAAATACTTATTTTGAATTGGAGAGAGTAATATATTTAGCTTGTTCTATCCATAAAAGAATTACAATCACTTATCCATTCTCAAAATAACGACCAACGTTAATGCCTTGACTATAAAAACGGAAAAGCTGCTCAAATTATGGCACAATTTCACAAAATTTAGCGCACAAAAACTATGATTCCACCAACATCATAGAATTTTTATTGAAGATTTGAAGATCGCGATCCAAAGCCTGGAAGAAAAACATAGTGAATATGTTGGTTTGAGTAAAAATGTTGAAAATTCAACTTTTTTTTCCTCAAATTTTTTAGAAGTAAAAATATTTTCAATCTATTTGAATTATAGCAGCGAATTTGAGTATCGAAGATGTTGAAACTTTTGCTGCTCAAACTCGCATCGTGTTTTTCAGATTTTTTATTTCGGAGATTAGAGAAGTTCAACGCTCAAACTTCTGAACTTTTAATTGAAAACTATGTTCTCGATTTGGAGATCTGGAGATCTTGAGGTTTAAATCATAGCAGCTGATTTGAGTTCAAATAACCTTTTGTTGAAATTTAGTATTTTACTTTAACACTGTCAAAATTTGCATTGTCTAGATTTAATTTTTGACATAAAAGTAGTTCTAGTTCAAACTCTGTATAACCATGGAAAATATATTAATTTTGCTGCAGCATAATGGAGAATGGGATGATAACCATAATTTCATAGACTTTCATATTGATACAATTCTAATAAAGATATGTTGAAATTTGAACAACCTAAAGATTACAAAGCAACTGCAAAAGGACAGTAACACAATAGTTATTCAGTATTCGCTCAAGGATATCCGCCAATTACAATTTGCAACGATATGAACGTTAGCGTTTACATGGAACTGAAAAATTCAAGTGCATGGATGATAACACTCCCACTCTATGTGTCGTTTGCTAAAAATACTATAGCTGCAAGCAACTCCAGTGTCATTTTTGCTACATGTTCATCAGAAATTGCACAATTTGAAAGCAATGATCTGCAACAATTTTGATGTGCAAGAAGGAGATGAAACTTGTATAGAACTTGATAATGCAGACATTACTGATCAATTTCATCAAAAAGCTGAAAAAGGATAAATATACAAAGACAAGAACCTGCTAGCTCTCGTTATGAAACAGTATGCCGTCAGAGAAAAATATCAATATCGGATTAATAAATCATGCCTAAAAAGGTTTGACTTTATTTTTTGAAGTAAATACTATATTATACCTATATAGTATATTAGGATGCTATATCAGTATATTATGTGAGTATGGAATTGTACGGGTTTGTGTGTGTATTTTTTATCAGTAAAATATGATATCGATATAGTATATCACTATGTTATATCAGTATACTATGTGAGTATAGAATTGTATTGATTTGTTTGTGTGTATTTTTCTATCAGTAAAAGATAATGCCGATAAAATATGTAAGTATGCTATATCAGTACTATGTGAGTATAGAGTTGTATTGATTTTGTGTGTGTGTTTTGTTAGTGAAACACAATACCGATATAGTATATATGTATGCTATATCAGTATACTATGTAAGTATAGAATTTTACTAGCTTGTCTATGTTTTTTATCAGTAAAATAAGATACTGATATAGTATATAAGTATGCTATATCAGTGTACTATGTTGAAGTAAACGACGACATAAATATGTAAACATTACATATTTAGCATATCCGTATACTATTTGAGTACACCATCATTTTGGTCATTCTTCTTCTCTGCACATAATTGTATTTGTATTATAAACAAGTATACTCTTGATTGTGTGGATGAAAGATGCACTTGGAGACTTAAAGCATCAAGCCTACGAGCATCAAATCTTTTCAATTATGTCCACAGTTGTTTGAATGAAAGAGATTTGTTCACAAAAGTGTCACGACCTTAAATCCAACTAGTCGTGATGACACCTAATCCAACCTGTTAGGTAAGCCAATTAACAAAAATCCAATTCAACTGAGATTTTCTAAGAAAACAAGTGATGAAATGACTGAACTTTATACAAAATCCCAAGGATTGGTAGTACAAATCATGAGCTTCAAAGATTTAGAGTTTACAAAGCTAGTATGAAATAAATATATCATTTGTTCGAAATGTACATAAACAACTTTTTATAATTCTAAAGTTGCCATGAACAAGAGGCAGTTATAACCGTAATGTAGGTACATCTTGAATGCCAGCTCCCGCCATACACATAAACATTAGCTCCAAAATTTGCACGCGAGGTGCAGAAATGTAGTATGAATACAACTGATCACATGTACTCAATAAGTAACAAACATAACCTTAGGTTGAAAGTAGTGACAAGCTTGGGCAACGGTCAGAGTCCAACACCAAAAGCCAAGAACAACTTGTAACGGTATAATAAAAGCAGTACAAGTAATAACTCAAAGATATGATGCTCAGGTCATTCACAGTTACGGAAAATAGGCATGCTTTTCAGGTATAACAGCAAAACCTCTTTCACCAAAATCACCAAAATATAAGTATATAAAAAAACTATGTTTTTTTTCAAAAGCTTTCAACAATAGATAAGATATTTCATTTTCATATAGTATGAATAAAGTACATCTCCGTACCTACATGTCACTGTTGTACTTATTATTACTATCACCTTGGTTTGTGTACTATTCACACTTGATATTTTAGAGAAAGAAGTATTGTTACATGTGATTTTACTTTTATTCATTGTATTTAAGGAAACGTCTGTTTTTAAAAGTTAAAAATGAACATTTAAGTTGGAGGTTCACGTATGGGCTTTCCTAATGGAAACCTTAGGCGCCATGGCGACCTATTATAGATTTTGGGTCATAACAAATATGATACTTGAATGGTATATTTGTATACCTTATTGGTAAATAGTTGTATTTCACTAATATTGCTAAAATAAAATCTGTGCAGAAATACAAGCGGTACACCAAAATACAATATCTGTACAGAATATCTTAATAAAATGGGCACACTTTGTAACTCATGTCAGTATATTACAATATAAAAGTGGAATACATTTACGTCTAGTTGCTGCAGGAAAAAAGGCACTCAAATACAATGTGATACTCGAATGGTATATTTGTATACCTTAATGTTATAGAGTTGTATTACATTAATATGGCTATAAACAAAATTTGTGCTGGAATACAAGTGTTGCACCAAAAATGCTATATTTGTATAGAATTTCTTAATAAAATGGGCACACCTTGCAACTCATGTCACTATTTTAGTATATAAAAGCGCGATGCAATTACATCTAGTTGTTGCACACAAAAAAAAGGTACTCAAATACAATGTGATACCTGAATGGTATATTTGTACGTCTTATCTGTATATAGTTCTATTGCACTAATATGGCTAAATCAAAATATGTGCAAGAATATAAGTGGTGCACCAAAAATGCAACATCTGTACATAATTCCTTAATAAAATAGGCACGCTTTGCAACTCATGTCATTATTTTAGTATATAAAAGTGGGATATAATTATTTCTAGTTGTTGCATAAAAAAGGTACTCAAAGATAATGTGATACCTAAATGGTATATTTTTATACCTTATTGAGATATATTTGTATTGTACAAAAATCTGTGCAGGAATACAAGTGGTGCACCAAAATGCAAAAATGGGCACACTTTATAACTCATGTCAGTATTTTAGTATATAAAGGTGAAATTATTTACATCTAGTTGTTGCAGGAAAAAAAGTACTCAAATACATGTCACGCCCCAACTCGGGAAGCGCGATCGGTGCTCAACCGAGATAGTCCGGTCAAGAAAGCCTTCTAGATGCTTTCTACCTGACCTTATTCATGAATTAGTGAAGATGTATTCCATTAATTAGACAATGAGAAGGTTACATGAACAATACCAATTTCATTACCGTTACAATTCATTCAAGATTTTCCAAAATATTGCATTACACATTCATATTTTAGAAATGGAAACATGTGATACAAATACAACATCTTTGTTTGACTTTCCGAAAACTAAGATACAACCCGCACTATTTCTACGGAGCTTCTAATGGATACAAAAAAGCAGTATGATGGTGCGGTCAACAAGGCCCGACAATACCTCAAAATTCTATATATAAAGAACATAAGGTACAAGACCCTGATATGAAGTGGGACTCACCTAGTCAGCTGAGAAGAGGGTTTACTACAATCACTAATCGATGCCTCCTGTCATAGAACCACATGCATCCATTAAAGATGCAGTGCCCCCGGCAAAAGGGACGTTAGTACTGTCATGGGCGGCTTTCCGTCCATGCCCCATGACCCCTTGGACGTGCCCCGTGGCGTCCTAGCAAGCTTCCCAACGCCTAGCGCCACAGACGGCCCTGTGGTCTTGGCCGCACCAAGTGACAAGCGCGCATGTGCCTCTGTCTCCCCACCAATTTCCCTCGCTAGCGCACAGCCGCAAGCAGCTGCCAACAGCGCCGCACGCGCATATCGTGATGCCTGAGACAAAGTTGTTGTCAACGGACCTGTTTCTACCTTTGTAGAAAACTAAGTCCCTTTCTTCGTAAATATAGAATAGTTTTATTCCATGTACTTTCATTATGTTTCTCTAGCGTAGTTTAGTCTACTAATGTAACTTTGGTTTTTTTTAAGCATTATTAGGGGGTATCAAGCATTCAAAACTTTCTAGCAAGCAATTCCTTGTAATGGTGTCTCTACCCCTCGACACCGCGTTGCCTTCTTTTGTAATAGCTTTCATTATTTCAATCAATCTTTTATTCAATTCTCATTACTGTTCTCTCAATTATTGGCATTGGTTTTCCCACACAGCACTGGCAATATCGTCTAGCGTGTGGCGGGGACCTCACTTGGCGGACAGCAACCACCCTGACATCGGTTGCTTAGCCTTACGTCGCCCTTCCAAAGAATCTCATAAAGGCGCCACGTAACAGTTAGTATCAGAGCCTAGGCTCGACATCGGACGAGGGAACGCATTGGCATTACCACCATTTCTAACCATGGTGAATCATGGGGACCGCATTGCGGCCCTTGAGGAGATGGTTGACGTACTACTACCCATTGTGGATACAGTGCCGGAATTGAAAACCAACCTACTGCAAAGGTTGGATGACCTGGACCGCAGAATGTCCCAGGGCGAAGTTGACATAGGAAACATGAGTCACACTCTGAAGGAGACCGGCAAACGGCAGCTACTGAGGCAGCCAAAATGTTTGATAAATTCGAGGGCCTCCAACAGGAGCGCGCCGAGAATTT